>JAHZNE010000898.1:0-22209 GCA_027744055.1 Callyntrura sp. NNG-2020 | reverse complement strand
TAGGCAGCTGTGATTGCAACTAGCAAGACGGCATTTAAACAGGAAACCCCTAATTTAATAACTACATTACTAAAATAAGGGACGGATTCCTGTGACTGTTCATTCCTGGTCTCATCCACTTCATCATTGCATTCATAAATCAATTTGAATAAAAGATGTGAGGGTTGGCAAGGGAATATCCACCCAAAAGTAAATATATATACAACACCAACGGGAGCAATGGTTACAAGAATACTTTTCAAGAGAAGCTCAACTCGTCGCCCTTTCTTCCTTATTTGGTCTGCTTTATCTGAAATTACAAGGAATAGACTTTGGTTCTAAGATTTCAAATGGAAATTTACTCTTTTTAATGCGTTTACCAGAATATGCTTCCGACATTGAGATGAGTGCGTTTGCAAACGAGACTGTCATCCTTGCAGTTTTCTGGTGGGCAATAACGATAAGAGTGCCTTGGAAAATCATGAATGATAGATAGTACGTAATAATGTGAAAGGCTACATTCGTGTCGTCCTTTGAGTTTTGACGAACTTCTGAAATGTACATTTGGACGAAAATGCATAGCGTGTACGCAATGAAACCAATCAGGCAAATCTGTTTGCAAAGAAAAGATTTGGAGTTTGTAACAAAAGTGGCGACTTTGTTGTCTATTTTCTTCCATGCATATGGGATCACCATTAATATTTGGGAGTAGGAAACGTAGGTGATGTATTCATGCAAGAAACCGTTTTGGGAAAGCATCTTGTCGTGCTAAAAATAAAACTAATCAAATATTGAGGTGTAAATAGATTTAATTAAGCGATGCTAAAACGACAGTTTCGATATGTTTGGCAAACGAATTGGTATATTATTTCCCAATATCCATGGGAGTATTGGTCTTTATAAAATCACACTACTGTCATTATACAAACTTAAGTATTTACAGGCGAGAAAGAGTATGCATGAATCAAGCCCCTTAGCTAGAAATGGTGATAACGGTGATTACTATACGGTGTAAAAAAATGTATTTACATATTCGTGTGATTACTATTTGCGACGTCTATCCGATAGTGTAGAAATGAAACTAAACGGGTCACTCACACATGTTTTAAGCGATAATGCAATGTAGCACCTTTACGATCTGTTTGTCTTTCTTTTCGTTGTCCGTAAGCAGAGAATCGGAAACAACGGAAATGTTTCTCAGGGCGAGTTAACTATGAAAACTTTTGAACAGAAACCTGAAATTTGATAAAATTTAAAATGTAGTATGCGCCAGTATTTTCCAAACAGAAGCATGTACATTACACACGTAGACTTTTGTCATGTATAAAATAAAATGAATAGAACAAGGAACAATTCGTAGATAATATACTGTCGGAGGTGTATGATGTCAGAAAATGTACTAGAAATATGTTCTTTCTTCCTTTGTTGTCTTTATATTTGGCCATGGTATAATTATATGGTGTGTTCAATTAACTTTGGAAATTGGTAAGTTGCAAAGGAAGATAAATGGGGGTTTACCCACATATTATTTCAACACAAGACAGAGGACAAAAGGAACGCTAAAAAGCAAATATTAACTTTACGTTTATATTTTATACATGTGACGCAAAACCTTATAAAACAGTTTAATATATATGGGACGTGTACTTTTAAAATATTATGTTGATACATTTTGATGCACACCAATATGTTTAAACTTTGGTTCAACTCACAATTGTAGACGAAAGGGAAATCAAAAACGGAAGTAGTGAAAGAAGGCAATTGTGTACAAAAATTCACTCAGTCAGATACAAAATGTGAGAAAATTTAAATTATGCTAATTAATAAACTTGTATTGAGTACAATATGATTTACTTTAATTGGTGTGTCAAATTTAAGAAATTTCTGTACATGTCTGTTTTTTTGCGGAAATTAACTTTTGTTGAAAAGAGTCGATAAATAAATCGGTCGAATTAGGAAACATTGTCGTAAGCTCTAAAAATATGAAAGTTTTGTATAAAAAAAATTGTAGAACTTCTGATTTAATTATGTAGGAACTCTGAATGATTAAGTTTTTGATAGCAATAATGGCATGAATAAATTATTAAATTATGGAATATAAAGTTTTTGTGGGACTAACGGCAAATTAGTATGTAGAATATCGTATTGTATTGCAAATCGGAAAATTTTCTTACGATTAGTTTAGGAGTAACATCACTAACCTAATTTTCCTACTCCTACGTGGGTCAAAATAACGTTATAGTGAATAGCTTGTATTGTAATTCATTCATGGTTATGGTTACGTCAACACCGTTGTTGAGTGTTGAGTATGCAATTCTCGTAGCTGCTTGCGCAATGAAAAAGAAACTGGAACGGAACCAATGAGAAAGTTTTTTCACGGTTAGGGAGAGAATTTAAAATTGCTATGCTTAGCATTACATTTTCATTTATAATTTAAAATTGAATTTGATACAATAATGCAGCACATTAAAAATAGCAACATACAGTTTGCTGACATTTTGCTATGATAGCCATTCATAAATACCGTTCATGTTAGAAAAATTAAAAAGGCAACTGCCGAACATTGCTGATTTTCCGTTTTAGAAATTCGAAGTTGTTTTTACTATTTGAAATTACTGGGAGGATTCTCTTTCTAATTATTTTAGATACCTATACTATACTAACTTACAATTGAATACAAACGTTATTAATAAAAACACTTAAGCAATCTTTTTAACTGGTATGTTTTTCATCATGCGTGCTATTTTTATTATTAAGGGATTATCAAAATCAAAATATGTCAAAATCAAAATCAAAATGTTCCCATGGATCACAGTTTGCTTCAAGCTAAAGCTGCTTTTTAACATTTTAAAGTGGTTAAATCAATGTTAACTTTGCTAAACGGCTGACAACACTAAGATTTGTCTAAATTCCAAAACAGCTACATAATACGTAGTAATAACGCAATAAGCAGAATATTTGGAACGACTCAAATTAGCTTTTGTACGGAATAAACTGACAGCTTTAATAACATCAATAATTTTTAATTTTGCACACTATTTTACCTTAAGTACCTAAAAATGCTATGAAGATATAAGCCGGTAAGCAAGAAGTAATCTATCATTAGATTGCATTTTTCAGTGGATTCCTCGTCGTTACTTGAATTGAACAACAAAGTAGACAATGGAGATTGTTAGTTCTATCCTACTTTTGGTGGCAACCAACGTAATTCCCTTGCTGGTATTCACGTCGGGTGAAACGACTTCTTGCGGTCAAACCTGCAATGCACAGCCTCCCGCTTGTAACGATAACGGTAGAGATTTCTTGCCGTGCACTTGCAATTTAAATAACGTCTACTGGGGCTGCGTTCTTCAAGACTGTCAACTCGGTGATGAAGCTTCCGATTGGTATCCATGTTACTGTACCCATGGTTACGATGAGATGTGTTACGATAGTGGCTGCACAGACTACTCCTTCGGCTACACGGTCAACAACTACAACAATGGTTACTACAACAGTTACGGCAGCAGTTATGGGAGCAGTTATGGGAGCAGTTATGGGAGCAGTTACAGCGGTGGAACTGAGGCCTACTGCAACGTGGAAATGTGTGCCCCACGACCTCCATCATGTCACGCGGGATCGTATCCGCTGAAGGACAAAAAACCTTGCACCTGTGAGCCTCATGCTAGCCCCAAAGGCTGTCGGATGCGACTATGTGAAGAAGGAGACCCGGATGTAAATATTGTGGATACTAATTTTAATTGCATTTGTGCAGCGAACATCGATTTAGGCTGTTACAATGATCGTTGTTCGGACGGCGGTCGTTACAGGAATGCACCAGCGTAAGAAATACATTAAATTTTTTGCACACCAAAGAGACATGTCGTTTAACAATATTATCACATTTCTCGTATTTCATTAATCCATGCGTCAAAAACGATTTGTTCGGGTGGTATTTAATTATCGTTAATATGTGTATTTGCTGAAATGTGTACTATTGATGTGAATCTTAAAATCAATAAATTAATAACGTGGAAACACTTTTATTTAAACCTACTCCCATATTCACATTCCATCACTCCTCTCCAATATCGACTACGATTGTATCATCGACATAAATGCGGTAAGTTGACATTTTCTGAGTTTTAAAACCTTTGTTTATTAGCACAAAATAAATCTAGCACAAGCGTTTACATCGCCGCTTGGTACACACATGCACCATTTCATAAAATGCTCGACAAACGTAAAAAATTCTTCCTCATGCATGGGTTGGGTAACTGACGTGACTGCATGAAATATTTTTCCATCAGCAAGATCATGATCAGTAAATAAGCTGCAAAATAAATTGTGCTGTTTTACCTAACCGCAATGGGTTTGGCAAACTGAAAATCGCCCCTGTACACTATAGAGAACCGTCCAGGTTTAGGGCTCCGGTTTGCCTAGATGTAGATCTCCCATGACAACTCATTGACAGTATTCACCGTTCTATACAGTCAACATTGATCCGATACGTAAAGGGTGATTAAATCCCAACAGTTATTGTGTGGGGAGTGGGGACTAACAGAGTCCCGAGGCGATAAAAAGTATCTTGCTTGATGATTCTCATATCATGGAATTTCCCTCTCTGCTACTCATTTTCCAACATGGAACTGTGCATGAAGCATACACTCAATTATAAGTCTGTCTCAAAATTTGTATTATTATCAATGTCACACGGAGTTTGTAATAATTACGTTCAATTCACTTCAATGGTTTCTTATCCATGGCTTCATTATTATCTATTTAATGCGCCTTTCAACTCACCTATTACAAACACATTTGTCAAAGACACTTTCATCTTGTTCATATTTACGTGCATGCACCTGGTCAAATCTTATCTTTGAATGGAGGTATCACACGGTAGTGGTGAGACTTGATCACGCAAACCTAATCGCAAAATTGACAGCATTTCCCAATCATCTTACGCTTATGCAAGGGAAAGTATTTTAATGTTGCGATGATATAATAAACATGCGTGGAAACTCTTCCAAGAGGCCTAGAACTCCGAACTTTCAATATGTTCAAAAATTCCAAATCCTATGCCTACCTTCCTAAAAATTACAACTTTCTTATAAAAAAATTCATAAATAAATAAATGTCCTTCCTACTCATCATACTTGATAAAAATTCCTAAAAATCTCACCTTTTACATGTCCAAAATCTGAAGCCGGTAGCACCACTACCGACTTGTACGTAAGAATTTCCACCTAGTAAAATGTCAATATGTACAATTATATCAACTACTCTCCTTCATCTGTACTTATCATCAATCAACGGCAATCAGTTATTTGACGACTTATCACAACATCGAAATGATAACTATTGTCGCATTTACAGGCTTTTAAAATATCATGAACAGACGGAACCAAGTTCAGACTTGGGGAACATTGTAGAGTGCGTTCCTCAGCAAATAAAATATTTTAAATTCAGTTCCAGTGGAGGAACTTTTCAATAATATTTATTTACTCAGTTAGATATATAATTTCTGGATACTTTAAGTTAGGAAAATGAACGGGAAGAGTTTTGCTGTACTGACATTGACGGGAATCCTTGTTTTGCTCCCATTGCCGTCAAAGGGGCAGTCTTTGTGGGAACTTGGGAATGTTCGGATTGGCCGTTTATGTACGAAAAACGGAAATGCATTAATAGGCGGTTTAATTGGTGTGGAAGCATGGTTTTTAAACAGTCACTGTTTAACGTATGGTGGCTCAGCGGGTTGTGTTAGCGGCTTGTGTAAATGTAATCAGGGGTCCGACGCATACTACAATGCAACTTTGGGCGTTTGCTTGGGGAAGGTGGGTGCACACTGCAGCGCGGAACATAACAATTTTTTCCCGGACAAGTTGTGTACACCTAATGCCGATTGTGTACCTATGCGAGGTGAGGGAGACCCCGTAGGGAAATGTCAATGCCTCCATGGATATAAGCCCAATGCAGAAGATTATTGCATTGAAGATATCGATGTAGAACCAATACAAAGATCCACACCTCGACCTACGACAACCACCGAAGCGCAGCCAGCACCACCCTTGAGACTTCCGCTGGATATTATGTTCGACAACAATATTCAGTACGATAAGCAGTGTGGACAGGTAGGAATTTTAAATTACACAACGTGCAACACCCATTCCTTTACGGTTTCCTGCTTAGGAGATCCCGATAATAACAAGAACGACAGAAAGTGTCGTTGTAACATGAGGGACGACTCCATATGGGATGACAAGCGAAACATGTGTGTGGGCCTTGCTGGAACGTGGTGCCTTGGTAGACAATATTCGTTGGGATTTAAACTCTGTGTGGAAAATTCAGACTGTGAATTGCTAGACGGTCACACAGTGGATGACGGCTACTCGTTTGGATTTTGCAAATGCGTCTACGGATACAACGACGCACCAGACGGTTCTGGCACTTGTGTAGAAGACAAAAGTATTACCAACCCTTCAACTCCTAGACCAGTTGTGACTCGTGCTCCCATACCCACCATTACCCCTGGTCCAGGTATAACAAAGCCATCAACAGATCCTAGTGGTGGTGGTGGTGGTGGTGATAATAGCGGAGCCCGTGGCTTGTATTCATCGGGGTATCCATTAGTTACTATTATACTTTTCTTTATTTATAATAGGTCATAAATCTTATTTTCCTGTAAGTTAATACCGAAAATACATATTGAAAATTGTATTGATTGATATTATCATATTGAACACAAATTACTAAGCATGCGCATACATAAATGTAATTCTGCTCGTATTTACTCTTCTAAATCGAATGTACTCTGCGATTGACAACTTCAACAATAACAACAAGTCTACATGTTTCCAGCAATTCCATTTGTTGTCGTCTGTTGACATTTTTTTCTTCAAATTGCATTCTAAACTGGATTTGCATATTTCACAGCATTTAAATACGCGGCACGAACTCGAGAGTGATGGTGGTGATTAAATTGTAAAAATCATCATATATCTCACCTTTGATTACATCAACTGGGGGAGTTTTCAAAACCAATAATTGTCCAAATGAAGAAACCAATCATAGATAAAATTGGTAATTTTGTCCGCTCATCAACAATATAGGTTTTCGTTCTCTGTACTTTCGTTACGTGTCCAAAACAACATTAGTAACACAGTCAATAGTAACAGTTCCCGTTTTAGCATAAAAACAAGATAAAATATACATTGTATTGATTTAATTGCGCTGTAATCAACCTGCCTAATGCCTACGCTTATCGGCCCAATGACGTGTGCAATAAATTGAGTCTACATTGCTAGAGCAGAGCTATACAACAGCTGCGTATTCTCTGAATTGACATATTGATTGTCTTTTCCCATTATAAAGTAGGTGTATCGCAATCGATTTTTAATTAATTGGTTTTACGAAATTTAAAAGATTCATTGCGATATGATATAGTCTGATACTTTATTTTTGGCAGATAAGTGGACTAACATACATAAATTCCTTGTTGTTTTAATAGATAAGCCTGTTTTTTATATATCGTCCAATTTTACATTATTTGCTACCGTTACAGTATGACTAACACGCACAATTGAAAACTAACAAATGATTAACCAAACAGCGTGCATCAATAATTGACAACTCAATTATGTTATCGCTATTACAGTTCAACAATAATATGTCTTCATCAATTATTTTATTTGACCTCTCACGGTTCTATAAGGAATCATTTTCATTACTGATCTCTGTTGGTTTTGCATAAATATGGCTTACATGTACCAATGCAGGATTAGTAACTCCTGATTGTGATTCCTGATTTCATTGCGACTTGCAAGTACTTTGCTTTCAAGTTAAAATCGTTAAAAAAATTAAATCAACTACCTGGTTGTAACCAAATCAAAACCTGTTGCTTGTAGCACTCAGTGCAGCGTACAACCTACTCCCAATATGTATTAGAAGAAACCAGCCAACCAGCACTCGCCTTATCGGGACATCCTCCCGTGCTTATCATTTTTTCATGGGTATTCTTATCTACCTGACTACTGACAGTCCAGCCAGCATCTGTTCAAGACTGCAAATTAACAATTTTTACCGGTGTTTATTTCCAATGTCAGTGCACGCATTACACCTTTTGACCTTGCTAAAAATATGTTCATATATTCCACCTGCACCTTTCAACGTAGGCAATCAATGCTCAGTCTCACAGTTCGCAATACGTTTAGCAATTGAATGGATCTGTTCTAATTCTAGTCATGCATCCGTCCAGTTGTAGTCACATCACATCCAGCTGAAATCTTGTGATCAATCAAGTAATCAAACAATACCAACAACGAAATGAGATAACAAATCCATCTCTCTTTTAATTTCAGTTTAATTAAGGCACAATTTTGGAGACAAAGTTGATAAGTTTGTTTCCTTAATTAAACGATTACGACTAACAATTAAAAACCTTGTACAATAAGCTTAGCAAGACCTCATGGCCATATGGATTCAAAGTCTAGAAGAATGCGTCGCCAATTTGAAAATCCAATGGTTGATTTATGCCCATCCGAATCAACCCAATTGGGTTTGAGATGCTTACAACTGCATTTTATGTTGTATTCTGAAAACGATTTATGGCTATGGTAGGATTGTTAGATGACATTAAAGAACTTTTCAGAAATAATAGCAAATTAATATTTACGTCTAAAATTAAATATTCTAAAAATCATCTGTGCAAACCCAATAAAACTCAACGCGTTAATAAGTTATCATTATAACACCAGCCTTGTATTTCTTTCTTTTCCTCCCACGCAAACATTTTCCCATACGTTCCTAAAGAAACCGTCGACCAAATATTTAGCGAAACTTAAATGAAACGAAAGTAATTTTACATTTTATACATAGAATTAGTTAGATGCTGTGTTAGGTATTCGCACAAATCAGTGAAGCCGATTTATAACTTGTTTATCGCCCATATTGAATAGCAAGTAGCGACAGAGAGGAAATAATAAAAAATATTGAAAAACCAACTGCAAATCGGTAATAAAAACAAATATTCACAGGTTACCATTCACCAGGGGTAATTATAATAGCAGATAATCGTTTAGTGGATTGAAAAATAAACTTTTATATGCTAGTTTGCTTCCTGTGCGTTACTTAATTAGTAAGTAGACATATAAATGGTAGAGCTATGTTCATCCAATATCGTATAATTACATTTATTTAAATGAATATTCATAAAAGTTTTTAATTGCCAAAAAATGGATACTTGTGTTCCATGTACGGAAATTGCTTCATGTAAAAATTCACATTGTATTGTATACACATTTCGTGGTGATTGGTGCGGTGATACAGCCGCAAAAAAGCAATGCACGTGTGCCATTATAGTTGAGTTGATAGTACCATGCTATGCATGCTCTCAGTCATCACAGTCATCATAGTCAGAGCGCAAAACAAGGCAATAAAGTGTAATAGGTAATGGTGTTGTTCCACTTACTTGTCTGCAGTTGCATGGCTGTAGTTTAGTTTAAAATTTACGAGGGTTGTTTATGAATTTAGATTTATAAAATTGGCAGCCATTTACTCAACCATTTTGCTTAGTGAACAACACAAAGCACAAAGTTTTTGTATAATAACGTTAAAATTTGTTCGCAGTGCAGTAGCCAGGTCCATTTCTATAAAGTTATGACAGGACATGCACGTGGTGCCAAAATGCTGCTTATTTTGCATTTATTATTTATTAGGACTTTGACAAATTATATCTGAAGAATTATTAAATGCTATGGTGGGGTATAGTCGTACGACATCCCCGTTCTAAAACGTCCAAATTGCTTTTCTGTCCACTTAGATTTAAAATGGACATGGTGACAATTCATTTTTCCGCTTAATTATTTAAACGAATAAAACCTTAAGCCAGCTCTAAATACAGTAGGGCTTTCTGACCAGCCCACCGTTCCCTGAGAGAGAGAGGCCTACAAACCCTAACCTTTAAACCATGTGTTGTAAATCCGAAGAATTTAGTTAAGTTTGTTGACTTACATCATGAGTATGAGGCGCCAGTAAACAGTAGGCATTTAGGTATTAGTACTGGGGCAATAGGGCGTCATAAATCCTTGATTAGTCAGTAGTCACGAAGGTAACAACAACTGCTATTTTTGTGGATAATACTGATTATAGGTACATATAATTGTTGTCCGCTGCCCACATACTATAATGTATAACCTTAAATTAATTATGAACACGATAGTTGTGTGAAGTTGTTCTTGTGCGTCACTTCAACAGCAACAAAACAATAAATCTTGTATTGGTGACGTAACGTCAAGACTAAATGGCTGCCAGTAGTAATGCAAACACACACCTAACTTGATAGGTTCTTCAGTACAAACGATGGGAACGAACGTTCGGGATATACATACAAAATTTTGTTAGATATACAATAAACTTACTGGTAGCTACAAAACCACCCACATCATCATCATTTACCAGGAAGTCGAGAGAAATAAATCTTCCCACTATATGAATTATAAAAGATTTTAGTCCAGGGCTTTAAACAGCCGTTGGCATAAATAGAGCGCGCTGTGGGATCCGGAGCATTAAATCCATTTAATAGTTTATAGAGATCAGACGCTGCTAAAAATGGCGACTCCAATTTTCTTTATTCTGACGACCCTGTTGTTGCCCCCATGGGTAGCCGCTCAGACCAACAGTTACGAAGTGTACTACCAATGGAACCAAATAGACTTCAGCTTTCCCAACGATTCCGTTCGAAATGAGCTTATTCAAAATGGGGGTTATCAACAGATAAACTGTGTTCCTACAGGAGTAAAAATATTTCGAGATAGGATTTTTCTCGCCACGCCAAGATATCATAGCGGAGTGCCTTCTACACTGAATGTAATCTCCTACCAGAAATCAGCCAGTGACCTGATTATGAACAACAATCGAGGACCACGGCTAACCCCATTTCCAAGCTGGGAAATGCAAGAAGAAGGGAATTGTAACGCTCTACAGAACGTCCAAGCCATGGAACTTGATCCCTACAACCGACTTTGGATTGTGGATACCGGAAGAACTGATCTATTGACTGCATCAGCAAAAAATCTTTGTCCTCACAAGCTCGTAATTTACGATTTAATTGCTAACAGAATTGATAGAGTTTACCAGTTTCCCAATCAAGTTGCCCCTTCGGACACCGCCATTCTTAAGGACATTCAAGTCGCTTGTAGCAGTCGACTAGACTGTCACGGTTACGTGTCCAACCTTAACGGGACGTGCTCCATTGTCGTATATGACTATCGCAGAAACGATTCTTGGTCGGCAACTCACTCCTCCATGCAGCCGGATCCTAGTAGGCAGTCGGTGGTGATTGAGGGAACCACCGCGGTGGTCCCTTTTGGTATCACAGCTCTGGGTCTTACGCCAAAGGCTACGAACTACTCCACTCTTTACTTTTCCAAACTGGCAGGAGACCACATTTATTCCCTACCCACTTCCATTGTACGGGATGCAGCTACTCTCAAACAAAATCCAATATTACCTGACAGTGCTATTCGAGATTTAGGTGTGAAACCCATGGGACAGGCGGATGGATCTGCGATGGACAACCAAGGTCGCTGGTACTTTGGCAGCTTGCCAGAGTCCGCCGTTTATAGCATTAATACCAACAGCAACGTTACCCAGCAACTTCCCGGAGCCATGCGGGCTGTGCAAAACACAAGGGATATGCAGTGGCCCGACACATTCTCTTTCGATGGGATGGGCTACCTTTTGTATACAACAACTCGATTTCAACTCTTCAACGCAATGATGACCAATCCCCAAGAGGTTAATTACAGGCTGATCAGGTTCAGAACAGGAACCTCCGCATATTCAGCTTGAAAAAAGGCTTCGCTCTAATTACTTTCTTTAATAGCATGTAAGTTAACTTAATTATTTATTTACCACAACACTATTGTAATACCGGTGGCGTTATATTTAAAACAGGGTTTGAAATGAACATTTGAAACAAAAGCTAAAAATAAAAAAACATTAGGTTATCGATTTTTTACTAGCGTTACCATATTTTGCATATCAACGAAGTCATTCGAGTACAGTTGTTACTACAGCGAAAATTGGAAGTTGTGTAAAGCGAGCAAAAAAATCATAGTACAGCGGGGTGATTTATGGGAAATTTTCTTACATTAAATTAATTACATGGAATTGTTTTTAATAATAATCACATCGCAGGCAACACAATAGACAAGAGTACTATGTTCGATAATATGATAAATCATGCCCAATTCATACTTACTAAAATGTATTCTCTTGACTCTTGTNTATGGGAAATTTTCTTACATTAAATTAATTACATGGAATTGTTTTTAATAATAATCACATCGCAGGCAACACAATAGACAAGAGTACTATGTTCGATAATATGATAAATCATGCCCAATTCATACTTACTAAAATGTATTCTCTTGACTCTTGTGTTGTCATTTCTTGGATTGTACTTCTTAGGCAGAGTATGGGAGGGAATCAGTTCTGGTGCGAACCAACCTGTAGTTAACATCCAAGGGATCGACCAACATGTTAGCATACATTTGAAACTTGGTCGTTGTAAAAGCCAGATTACCGAGACCGTCATAAGAGAATGTGTCTGGCCATTGCATCTCGTTATCGTCTTGAACAATTCGAGAAGCTCGGGAAATTTGCTGAGCAGAGTTATCATTGGTGTCAATGCTATAAACGGCGTCTTCGGGAAGGCTACCAAAGTACCAACGACCCCGGTTGTCCATTGCAGTTCCGTCCGCTTGTCCCATGGGTTTCACTCCCAAGTCTCGAACGGCGCTGTCGGGCAAGTTGGGATTTTTCTTAAGAGTGACTGCATCCTTCAAAATGGAAGTGGGAACAGCATAAATGTGATCACCGGCGATTTTAGAGAAATACACGGTAGAATATTTGGTTGATTTTGGCGTAAGACCTAATCCGGTGATACCAAAAGGAGTCATAGCAGCAACACCATTGATTGTGACGAGAGCCTTGGTCATATCTGGGAAGGCTACCAAAGTACCAACGACCCCGGTTGTCCATTGCAGTTCCGTCCGCTTGTCCCATGGGTTTCACTCCCAAGTCTCGAACGGCACTGTCGGGCAAGTTGGGATTTTTCTTAAGAGTGGCTGCATCCTTCAAAATGGAAGTGGGAACAGCATAAATGTGATCTCCGGCGATTTTAGAGAAATACACTGTTGAATATTTGGTTGATTTTGGCGTAAGACCTAATCCGGTGATACCAAAAGGAGTCATAGCAGCAACGCCATTGATTGTGACGAGAGCCTTGGTCATATCAGGCTGCATTGAGGGATGTGCGGCATACCAACTGTCATCATTTTTGTACTGATATACGACAATGGAGTTGGTACCGTTCAAATTACTGACGTATGCATGGCAATCCTGGCGGGTGGTACAAGCAACTTGAATATCTTTAATGATGTTGGAATCTCTAGGAACGACTTCGTTAGGAAACTCGTGAACCCGTTCGATTTTGTTGGAGTTTAAGTCGTAAATGACGAGTTTGGCCGGACAAAGATTCTTCGTGACTGGCATCAAAAGTTCAGTCCTTCCAACGTCCACAATCCAAAGTCGGTTGTACGGGTCCAGCTCCATGGCTTGTACTGTTTGAAGGGCCTTACAGTTTCCTTCTTCTTGCATTTCCCAACTAGGGAAAGGAGTAAATTTGGGACCTTCTTTACCCTTCAAAATCATATCCAGAGGCGATCTGCGGTACGGGATAACGTTTAAGGTAGAGGGAACTCCATTGCGATATCTGGGAGTAGCCACAAATGCAACATCTCGAAAGATTTTGAGTCCTGTAGCAGGACAGTTGACGGGAACGAAACCGCCATTCAACAACAGTGAATTTCTAGCGGAATCGTTAGGAAAGTTGTAGTCGACCTGCTTCCACTCGTACAGCACCTCGTAATTTTTCGACTGTGCCGCAACGTGGGAAGCAAGAGCGAGCACCAACAGAAAGAAGGCCATCCTGGTCGTTATTGGTAAATCTGGTGGGACTGTTTCGTTACAACAGCTTTGCGTTATGTGGTTTCTGATCATCTTGGCAGCCTCTATTTAAACATAAAAATAAGTTGCATCCGTGGGCAAGCAAAAACAATTTAACATGCATGGTTACAGATTTTTCTGAAAAAAGTTATATTTTAAAAATCTAATGATACACTTGCAGTCGCGTACACGCACAGTCACAACTTGACAGACAGTACAAACCAAGTGATTTCACATTTAAGCAAATTTCGTTTAATTTTTACTATAAGTGTGCGCAAGGTTTGTGGCAGCACGCACTCTACAGCCACATGAATGACGATGCAACACTAGTCACGTTCCTTCTAGAATAATCTTTCTTTAACTTGAATTGTTCTTGCTCATTGATTGATCTTGAGCAACGCTTGACCGTTGACATGTTTCTCCATCAAACAAAGATGGGGGAGAACAAAACAAGTAAGTGGGCATTTGAGAAAATAAACTTGATTGTTTTTACAAACACGCACATGAACTGTCATTTTGCTCGTCATGTCCATCTCTGTCTGCTTTCCGCTCATTCCATTCTATTCTTTTGCTACAGCAATATTCTTCCTTTCTGGATCTTGATCTGAATCTTAATCCGTAGCTTTTCAGTAATCATCCTCTTTAATATTCTCATTCTCGTCGCCATTGTATTAGACATTCATCCTTCTATTGGAGTCCTCTAAACTTTGCGGTCCTTTATACGGGCTGCAAAAGGAACAAGAGATGAAATGCATCGCTACTTAAAGAGCTATAATGTTTGATCGGTAATTTTACATTTTCCCCGGTTGATGCCATGTGCTAGAAAATACTTTCTACCGCGTTTAAAAATATTGACATTTTCCTTTTTTAAATTTCGAATGTCCCGCCAATTCACAAAATTTTCTCTTGGTCCGCATTTTTGTGTTGGGACACGAATACTTTTATAACCAGCATTATGGTATGAAATGCGTAAAGCGTTTGGCGATTCCGGTGTCGAATCTCCTCCTCAGTATGTCGGGGACTGTGCTGGTTTCCTTCCCTCTCCAAGCATTACTAAACATCTTTTCAACTCCTTCGTTTCACCACTTCAATGCATTTTCCAGCCTTTTCTGACGGGTGTATGCACAGTCGAGAAGCGTCTTTTATTCTTTGATGACACAGTGATGAACCAGCATATATGTCCAACGTTGAAATACTGGCTCATACATTCTAGTATTCTGCAAAACAATTAAGGGATAATATTACGATTGGAATGTTTCAAAATAAAATGGACAATTTTTTCCCTTCTTGCCGTGACTAGCATCCATTCTTAGCTCAGTAGTTTCTCCTGAACCATCCAGAGGGATGCTTATTGGTCATTAACTAACTCTTGCCTTGAGCCCGAGTTCAGTTTCTTTGTATCCATTTTCGTTCCCTCCAAAATGAGTTACTTCCAAGATGTCCTTTAACGAATGATAGAATATCTAATCAAAAAGATGATTCCCTTAAAAATATATCTTTCATCATTACACAAATATGTATGGGATAAGTGTAAAAGACGTATTAAAATGAGGCAAAGCCATATGTGAAGAAAATGGGAATGAATATAAGGTGTACATACAATGATAATAAATATGTTATACAACTTGTGCCAGTGGAATCAGAGATTTTTCAAAAGAATGTATGAAATTCCCACAACAGGTACAAAATATAATGAGTGATAATAGCCTATTAAGGAACACTTTTAAATTAGTCCATCGCCCTAACAACTAGTATGATCCCTATGTTCCATGCATATGTTTGAAATATCCCTGCCCTAATGCACATGTTTGAAATATCCCTGTCCTACTGCACATTTTGTCAGCAGAAATAGAATGTTTTTAACAGAACATGTAGGGTATCACCATTGATACATCATTTTAACATGTACAAACAACAGCTAATTTACATATAAAGTCAATACATCAATATTCACATTTCCGCATGTTATTTGCTTGTACCTATGCAGTTGAACTGCGTTTTTGTATTAAAATCCAGAATAATTGGTTTGAATTCACACATATATGGTATCTCTAAATGCGTGTAGAGGAGAGACTTTTATGTAACTTGTTATTTATATGTATCAAGTACTATATGTAGTAGGAACTCGGTAACGACATTCGGGTACAAGAGTAGTAGATTATATATAAAAAGAAGCTGGACAGTTAAGAGAAAAAGATTAAAGTGTAACGGTCAACGGTGCCACTGGAAAATCTAGTTGTTTAGACACGGGTTGAATGAAACTGGGCGGTTTTCTTCAGACAACAACAACCACACATCGTATCACCGTCAGAATTTTAAAGGTAGTTTTTTTTTTGTTTTGGAATTGTTAAGTAATTTGTAGGTAGCTGTTGTAATTTGAATAGCGAAAAGCTTTGCCTGTTTTACTGCCATCAAGACTGACCCCCACCCACGAAGCTGAGGGTTTTCTTGGCTTGACTTAGTATCGAGTTGGGGTCATCATTGTCCCGACTCAATGCGACCTTGTAGGTCTTGTCATTCAGCACCTTTCTCGTGATGGCAACCTCACTTTCATAAGGTTTAAACAGTCTTGGCAAATTGAGGTCGTTTGCAACAGTTAAACCCCCACCGTCGCCCGTATCTGACACCATGGCTTTAGGAATGTAGAACGGCACTCGCTGCTGTTTGGCAGGAGCACAAACGTTGTTAGGCAGAGAGTTAGTTACTGCCCCATTTATGCTTCCAACGCCCTCATCACCCGTGTCCCAATCCCCAAATTTTTTCCGGATGGAGAGGTCGATACGATTGAGAATGCTTTGGCTATCGTGAGGTTCTTCCAGTCGCAGGCGGTGGTTGGAGGAAGAGGTAAAGTCTGGGGTACGGGAACGGCCTTTGGAGTGTTTATTGTTGTTGTTATTATGTCGGTTATTCCGATGATGGTGATTTGACCGTTTGGCAAGATTATTATTACTAGGTCGTCCACCAGCGAAGACGTTGGAGTCGTTCAGATTGTTTCGGGAGGGGGCCACGGTGATGGCGTTGTTGACGGAAGAAGACTCCTCCAACAGTAAATGCTGCAACGCTGGAGGTGGTGGAGGACTCAGGTAGTTCCCCGTAAGTAGTAACACCCTTAAACTTTTGACTATGTTGGCTATTACGTCCACTACCTTCCTCTTCCTCGTCTTCCGCTAAATCTTCCAAACCTGAGACACTGGAGTGCCTTTGGGACAACCGGGACCGTTGTTGGGGATACTCGTTGTAGTGATGATGATGATGATTGTGCTGATGCCCGTTTTGATAAGGAGTCACGATATCTGCATCACCATTTGTCAACACCACGGTCGTTGTCGCGTTACTAATATTTCCACCTCTATTCGCTATCCCATCAATGTCTCCTTTTTTCCTCCGATACTTCCTGTGTATTTGCTGGGATGTTGGAATTAAACTGTCCTTGTCGTCGGCGGCGTCGTCGTCGTCACCAAAGTTCACCTCGGCCAAGATTATATCACTTTCTACTCGATTACTACCCATGACGTTGATGATGATGATGAACACTTTGTCTTGGACAAGGAAACCCTCAATATCACCACAAGTGTGGACACTCCTTTTCTTCCAAAAAATATTTTCCCTTCACTCGAGCACGTTGATAAGAGCCTCTTCACAAAAAATAACCACGTGTAATCGATTCCAAAGCCTTACAGTCTACATGCCGTTATTGTGACCGTTTGAACCTTCTTTACACAGGAACGTATATAGGTATATACGCTTTCATCCTACTCCACATTATCTTCGAGATGACACTTTTTTGGCAGGCGAGAAGAACAGGAGAGGTGACATTTTTCACACATTATTCTGCTCCACAACGACTCTACCGTCACACCAACGAGTGAATTGAAAAGGTGACCTGCTAAGTAGTGCACTAATCAATAAATTCGGTTATTAAATTGCCCAGCCACTTGGCGTATGCAAAGCATTCCTGTCATTTTCTCTCTCTCTCTCTCACTTCGCACCACCTTTTATTCTTTTTCCAAAACTAGTAATTTTCTTGCAGGCAATTCTTCTCTTTTCCGTTATCCAATGACAATACCCACACACGTGACGAGTAGGCGTCCACTATCTCTTACATTTACTTATCCCCAAACAACAAACACTTGAGTCACTTTTTGTTAATCGAAATCTGACGATGATAACTATGGGAGCATGCAAGCTTCCCTCGGTCTATTGTTGTCGTCCTCTGCGTCATAATCACAAAATCGTTCTGTTTCTTCCTCTTTAGTACCATCAGTCACACTTGGATTGTTGAGCAAAATAACTGACCAATAATAACCTTGTTTTCCTTGTCATTACATCATCATCGTCGTCGTTGTCACTAGACTCCGTTGAAAAATGTCAAAACAAGCCACATTTTAATACAACGACACGAGTAGGTCTCTTGAGAAATTTATTTTTTTAGAGTTTTACCACAAACGTAAAGTTACTCGTAAAAAGTAATCCTTCAGGTCTAAACACGCGTTAGCTTGTCATACGTGGCCGTGTTTGTTGTGTATTTTGGTTGATGGTGGAGGTGTGGTGTTATCATCCTCGTCACGGTTGATGGCCTGCTTTTTAATTGACAATATTATGCATGCATGTGTGTGTACCTATCAAGATAATGGTAGTAATAATAACTGCGACAGCTCTGTTTACCCTACCATCAAAAAGAACCGTTCATTTTCACTCTTCGTGTGTGTGTTGTATGCTGGTGCTTTTAATACTTTCAACTTTCTACAACCACGTCCATTAAAAGTTCTCCCCAGAAAACTGTTCTATAATGTAGTTCGTCGTCGTCTCCGAAAGTAAAAAGTGGTCGTCGTATGGTCGTTATAGTAAAAGTAAAAAGTATTAATAAAGTATTGGTATAGTCAATCGATGATTTGCACTGAAGCATGACAAGGTATACAATAAAGAGTAAAATGTTTATACATAACCATCATCGCTGTCATACGCGGGGGATGGACACGGACGAACATAATAATAGGTACGCTCAAAACGGTTTCAATTTTTTCGGACCTTCATTCCGGTCAGTATTCAGTAGCAACAGTAGTGGAAGCAGCAGCGTTCATTTTTTTACGCTTTGAAGGAAGAGAAGCAGGTTAGAACGGTGATGGGATGAAACACTTTCCTGCTAAATGTACAGCGTGATAGGAGCATTTATTTATCATGCCAACGGGCAGTGTTGGTTTTCTGCAGGGATCGACTGTTGGGAAAGAGAGGATATATATTTATTCGGTAATTCGGACTTAGGTTGTTGTATATCGAAAGGGTATTGATTTTTTGTTGGGATGGCCACAGAGACACATATAGACAACGAAAGGGGGACGCTGCTGGAATAAATGTAACGCAGCCACAAAAAAGGGGCAATCATGTTTGCATTTGGAAGTAAAAAAAGTAGTGAGTGAAAGTCATAACGGGGCAATAAATAAGAGTAAAGCTTCAAGGAACATGTAATAAAAGGGAAAAATCAAATGAAAGGAGAAAGTGCGACCGAGTTGGATTTAAGTAGGTATTTTGAGTAGCACAACTGCATGGGCTATGGAAATGGGCAAAGGATGATGTTAATGATAACAAAATGAGAGTGGTAATGGTAATAAGTATTTGGTGAGGATAATTGTAATGTATTTTGGCCATTTCCTCATTCTCGGAAAGAAATGTGAGTAAAGAAAAAATATAAGCAGTGGGGGGCGAAGGAAGGAAATGGAACATAGTCAATAGTTGATCATAAAAAGAAAAATGAACAAGGGCTAGTACGCAGATTTATGGTAGCTGAGGCATTTTTTACGCGAGGAACGCATTGTAGGTAATTGGGATTTTCCTAGGGTTTCCCATTCCGGTTTGGACAGATGTATCGTTACTATTTAATTTACTGTTGTGCAGAGAATGAGCGATGATAGTTTTCTCGTTTGAACAGGAAAACAGTAAATTAGGTCAGTAATGTTTGTATGTGCAGTAATCAGAGTGTGTCGAGTCGATAGTATCGTTTTGCTAGTATGGTTCATTCAAAAGTGGGTCGGTAATGTAATGGGGAATTTCTATGGAGGAAACGTGAGGTACGATATAAAAAGGAAAGAAAGGGTGCTTGCCCAGTTGTTGGTATTACTAATACATGATTCGTGAAAATTAAATAATTATTAGAGGGAACAATGGCAGGTCGCCGTTAGTCAGGCTGTTTTGTATAAACCATTGGGTGTGCTGATGCTGATGGGTACACAAAGAAACTATGTAATGAACGTAAACAAACTGTTACTTTGTAGGAGGTATTGCATATTTACATATGTATGATGTAGTAACTACGGCGACGAACGAAACGATCTACCCCACAGTGGTTTCAAATTGTTTCCATTACTTCAAGAGTACTGATGGAAAGATTAGCTGTTAATAACTAAATATTCCCAGTATCGGGAAACAGAATAGAGGGGTTTTCAGGAGTTGGCTGAAAAAATAGCAATTCGCATAGACGAGATAAAACGTAAAAGTAATAAGATGGGCGTAACTTAGGTGATAATAGGGAGAAAACTAGTAATAATTAACGTGTAACATGGGTATTACAGTACATGGTGTAAACATCTTTTTTCTTGGTAATTCATTGTGTTGTAAACGATTACTTTGTCATATGGTAAATATGGAATTTTTGTATTTTCACGACAAACCTGCAAGTGATGGTGTGTTTTGATTGAATTGATTTCCATCACAATCACAGAATTGATTTTATTAGCACGTGTATGATAGCAATAAATTAGATTCAAGAAAAGTAGGGAAAGTAGTTTATTTGACTGTAGGAATTAATTGGAAGTTGAAAGTTTCTCAAAGTATTTTTTAAAGCTAGATTGACAGTGACCGACATAAATGACGCAAGTCCTAGCATACGTACCAGTTTTAAAATTTGTGTAAAAATGTATTATTGGTTTTACCACTTTTTCGGACATGTACGGACCTATGTACATGTACGGTCAATTTTACATGCTCGGATAGAGGAAGTACATTTGTGTTATTTCGCAATATCCACCTAAATAGTCCACATCACATAGTCCACCGCTGTAGTGGTTGAGTTGTGTTCTATCTCCCAATGCGAACTAAATTGTAAGCTTCCACATGACCTTGGTTGTTCATTTCCATTTACATGACAACAGTTGGAACACGATAGAAATAATGTCTATTTTTAATAACAAAATGGATTCCGATTTTTCATGTATTTCCAGTGAAATGTAAAATGTTTACAGGAGTTAGTATAAAAATCATGCATTTTTTAAACTAATGCAGTAAAATTTTAGTGTTAAATCAACAATGAAGTATAATTTATGCGTATTATATAGTAGTTTATTACGTAGAGCGGTGTTGGGGGACGTTTGAAAACACAGTCATGACGACAACAACAACAGTAGTCGATCAACAGTGGAAAAAATTACTTTATAGCAAACCTATTTTCTTGTATTGTTTTCTACTCTACATAATAGTACCTCCTTGTGTAATTCAGTTGTACTTTCTCTACTACAGCTTTTTTTTCAAGGTTAGGTTTTAGTTATTGCCAGTCGACTACAGAAAAACTATAGTATACGAGTACTCACTACTAAACGTACTCACTTCGCAGGTATGCATCTCTTCCAAAAATAAATTTACGTTTTTCTAAAAACACATTTTTTTCTCGCATGACATAGCTTCATGAACAGACGCCTTACATAAAATGAATGAACCGATTATGTAAATTTTGTAGCGAACGGACAATAATAAATAATTAATAATGAGGAACGCAGCAGTGTAATATTTAATTTTACTGCTAGAATATTTATCTGAATCTGAATTAGATGTCAATCTGAAAATCCGTCAATTTTGATTTTGTGGCAACGAATTTTGTAACTTACTAAAACATTATTTCATGATCAGGGAAATAACGAAGGTATTTCGTTTTTGTATGAGAACAAGTAATGGAAAATTTTAAAAACACATCCTGCTTCTTAAATACAAAATACAATGTCAAATGTACATATAAAATTTTGGATTAAAGTTCATGTAGTTTATGTTTATGTAGAAACAGTTACGAACAAGTACTCTGATCCTGATCTAATCAGAGTAATCTGATTATGCATAAACTACAAAAATGAAGACTCAAAGAAGTTTATACTTTTTAGTGTTTAGATGAGGAACATAGAGCTCATGGCTTTTACAAAACGGTATTATTATTATTAGTACTAATTACAAATCAATCCTTTATACCTAATTGAAAAAGTATAT
>JAHZNE010000897.1:0-26916 GCA_027744055.1 Callyntrura sp. NNG-2020 | reverse complement strand
ATTTGTAAAGAAAAATATTAATAATATGAAACAAACATGTTATCTGACCCGATGAAAAATATGTTTTTAGGAGCCAATGTTTGATAGTCTGTAAAGTATACGTAGATACATTTTTGCAACATGGATTGTATATATTGATATGGTGCTACAAAAGGAGGAGGCAGCAGGAATGGGGGAAATGTAAACAAAAGCGTATTTTGTTTCTACTTTTTTTCAAGAAATAACGGCTTTTGCGCTGAGTTGAGCGAAGGGAAAAAATGAACAGAGAAACCATATTACACATAAGAGTGCGCTTTGAATGGATTATACAAATGCTTCGATCCCGTCTGTCTGTGTGTTATGGGTAGAACAAGTTTGGTAAATGCCAATAAAACAAGAGAACCGTTTTGTAAGGAAAGGCTGGCGGCACGTGTGCAAGTAGGAAAAAAAGTAAAGTCTAAATAAGACAAAACGACGACGAAAAAAATGGGCAAAAATTTATCTCCCAAGAAAAAAAGGCAATTTCCTCTCTGGAACTTTTTTAGGCTTTGTACTTTTGTTCGTTTGGTGTGCAAGTCTGTGAACACGGAAATATATATAGGCTATTTGATAGCGATCTAACTACCTATTCTTGAACATCCGTACTATTTACGGCAGAGGGAAGTAAAAGTAAAAATATCTTTGAAAAGGGAAAGCTAAAAAAGAAAAACATTTCAGGAAGTTTAGCAGTCTTTTTTGGTATTACGAAGAACAAAAGAGAAAATTATAGATTTACACAGATGATATAATCAATTCACAACCCGTCCAAAAACTTGACAAGTACTTTACGCAGTATAAATGTTTCTACTACCTGGCTATTATGTGAAGACAAAGAAGAAATGCTGTGTAACTTCCAGCTAATTGACTTAAAAACTTTTTCTCTGCTGCTGCTGTTCCCGCCTTCTTTCCACTCGTTTCTAATGATGATGCCTATGTAGATGTTGTAAGGCTCAGGTTGTTTCCTCTGGGAAAAAGGTGAAGCAGCCAAGTTGTTATCGTCTGCGTATCCTCATCGTCGTTTTCACAGGGAAACTCTGGAACATCACAGCCGCGTAGCTTTCGTCATTTCGGGAGGCTTGCCGGTGGTGGTGCCGGAAAGAGAAAGTTTTTCAATCAAAAAATCCAAGTTTTTTTCCATTTCATGTCTGATATAAGTAAGGTGCGTCAAAGAAAGAAAATCACAGACCGGGAAAAAGATAATTGCAAGGCCAAGGACTAAAACATATTAAAAGGCGGTAAGCATGTGAAAAACTCTTAATATGGTTAAGTTTACGTTAAAAATAGAGATAAATATAGAAACTTTAAAGAGTAAAAAAAATGGTAGCGTGTCTGGCTTTAGATGTCGTTAGAATAACGAAACCCCAACATAAACACATTTTTCTTTTTGTGTGTAAGACAGTACAGCAAAAAAAGTGTGATTAGCCTGTCTACAGCCGCTAACAACTACCAGACTAGTTTTTTGTGGACTCGGTGCGCTGTCAACAGGGAAGAAACTTTTCTTTAATTTTAAAAAATCCACGAATTTTTGCTTCAGGTGGTGGCGGTGGTACTGGAGCGGTTCAGTGTTCAAGGCGCGCTGGAATTAAACATCCTGATAGTCGTTAAGCTTTCAGAACTGGAATTCATCAACGAATATATTTTGACTAAAAATGCTAGCACGCTGTACAATGACGTAACTAGAGTTGAAAATTGAAAGTTGATGACGGCTTGTGAAAGCAACCAGTGTTCTATTTAGTATTTGAGTAGGTGGTATTCAACACGACGTCGTCGCGATGAATGAGCATCATTTACTTCATTATCGGCCACATAATATGTGTACGTATATTATACGTATGTCTCCTTAGAACTTCAATATGTTATTGGATATTTTAAAAAAGTTATATTTATGGTGTTCCCTCATGTAAGAAGAGTTAGCAACAGAAAGTAAAGAAATTCTGTCTTAAACACCACTTCCATTTGGTTTCTCATTCTATTGAAACCGTAGGACAGGTTAGCCGACGCACACACACACACACGATATTTTTTCAGACAAGTGCGAAATCCCAAGAAAAACGCACTGTCCCGTGACATAATCTTTTATCGTATCTAAAAACATGTTACATGTTATAGTACGTATGCTTTTCAAAAACATCCGTCTGGCTCCTAAGGCAGAAAAATCGAATCAGCCACATACACACACACTCACACGTGTGGGTGTGCAGTCGTAGTTTCGACAAGGGGTAATACAACTTCGCCATAACACAGTAGCCAACACGGTGTGGTAGTCGTGGTTCCTTTTCATGATGATATCAGCAGATCAACCAAAACGTTGAAATGGGATGATTTTTCTCTCCTCCTATCAAAGTCGCTTGATGTTGACATAGTCAATTTATTATGCACTTTTTTCTTCCACGACATTCCCTTCGAGTTGATGCGCCATTGCACAACGTACATCTGTAGTGTGTATAGTTAATACAACGGAATGTGCAGAGGAGTAAGCGTGGTAGACGTTACACGTGTATCTCCACGAAAGGGCCACTGACCAACCAAAGCGGAAGAATTATGTGAGCATTTGTGAGTAAAGATATTTTTGACGTGGCGAGCCCCCTCCAATTCAATGGAGAAAGTCGCAACAAAACCGTACTGACGTATTTGCAAGCAATATCTTTATTCAACCGTATACATACCTCCCCAAAATTATCCCAACTTGCTTTTCTCCATTTTTCTCTCGTGCAATCTAAAGCAGTCAAATATCTCAAACATTCTGCCAAAAATATGTAGAAAGACGCAGGAGAGGGAGAGAGAGAGAGAGGACAGATATCGAAATCGAAACAACAACAACAGCAGCAATACGACATGTTTGTTCGTTGAGTATTTTTTCCTGAAATCTGCCGCTGTGTTCTGTATTGTGTTCTCCTCACTGCTTTGTGCACGTTGAAGTAATATTATTTGTTGTATCATGCAGAAAAGGAAATTCATTTTTCCCAGATTCGTCTCCCACTCCATCGTACAGCTTTTTGGTAGCAGGGAGCAATTTTGGTGTTATGCACGCTGAAAAGCAGATTCCATGCTGGGGCAGCAGAGCTTGCAGCGAAAGCAAAAAATGCTCTGCAGTTGACTGACATGTTATCGTTTTCTCTTGTCTACTTTGTTCAGCAAAAACATACCTATATATTTTCCACTTTATTCTGCACACACACATACACATACATATTTCCTGTGACCACCCATCTAATATGAGTTAGTGAGGCGCTATATAGCATTATGGAAAAGAAAAGTTGTTGCAGAAAAAACTTTCTCTGTCAATGTCACTAGTAACTGAAGCAAGAAATGGAAAATGTACACACATGTTTGTTTGCCTACCGTGGCTACTCTTACTACAGCTACACACAGAGAGTCAGGTTTGTGTGTTCTCTCGTCCGCACTCTCTGGGTGTGCTTTAATATATAACTTGGGCTACGGACGTGGTGTGTTTGATGATGTACACACACATGCAGACACACACGGTCTGTCGTTCCCTTTGTAAGACAGCAATGCAGAAGAGANGCTACGGACGTGGTGTGTTTGATGATGTACACACACATGCAGACACACACGGTCTGTCGTTCCCTTTGTAAGACAGCAATGCAGAAGAGAATCAAGTCAAGTTTACTTTCATGTTTTTGTGAGTACCCTGCGAAAAAGCAAGGAGGTATAAGGCGTATAGGTAAGAAGTCCCACAGCTTATGGTGTCGTTTTATATATACATTGTTCTTTTGAAAACCAGCGTTTTCTTCCGTCATGTCAGTCTGATGTGTACTGAGACTGAAACTATAAAAAAATCTAGTTACCCTTTTCTTGTAAAAGTTGGAGGACAAGAGAGGAGTGGAATGGAAAGAGACAAAGAGTAAAGTTTTCTCTCTCTCCCTCTGTGTTGTGCATCCCACGAGAAATTTTGATTTTCTTGCGTAAATTGGGAGTTGTTTAGAAGAAGCACACACCGCAGCAGTAGCAGCATGGTACGTAAACTTGGGTAATAAAGAGTAAAGTTTTCTCTCTCTCCCTCTGTGTTGTGCATCCCACGAGAAATTTTGATTTTCTTGCGTAAATTGGGAGTTGTTTAGAAGAAGCACACACCGCAGCAGTAGCAGCATGGTGGGTAAACTTGGGTAAGAAAAACTTGGCTGGTACAAGTGGATAGGTACCACCTCAGTACTATCTGCAGTGACAACAGCGACTTTCGTGTGTAGTAATTGCACAATCTGAAAGTTAATGAACTTGACATTTGGTGAAATACATGGTTTTTATATAGACAAAGACTTTAGGATGGTTTAGTTGTCCTGCTGTGAGAGGATAAATTACGGTGCGGTATGTGGAGTTGTAGTGTGTAGCGGCTTGTCTGAAACTAACAGGCTGAGCGGTGTGTAGTCGCTTGCTCAAGGTTAACTTCCAGCAGGCGGTGTTCTAAAATTCGGCGCTATAATCGTGTTATAAAGAGAAAAGTAGGGAAGGAAGCACACATTAAAACACAGAAAGCATACACGTTGGGATAATTATGTTTTCTTTTTAATAATAAACTTGCCATTTAGTATGGTGGAAGCACGAAGAAATGCTGCTGATTTGGGAACCTCCATAATTTCGAATAATAAGCCGAAACGAAAGAAAAATCCATAAATCATCGAACGTTCTTTTGGAACGCCGTCAGCCTTGGTCATGCTCTCACGGTTTATTACGCCAGTCTGCCGCCTTGTTTGTTCACCAACAAAATTTGCAGTTAATAACGAAACCCACACGAATACTCATAATCTTTATAATTCCTGATATACGAGGAGACACTGCCTTTCCTGAAGAACTTAGACACGGTTGGTAAACGAGCCAACACACTTTCCAATAAATAACTGCGAGCCGTCAGCCAGAAAAAGTTTTCACCTCCGAACTGCATCCGATCAAAACGCGCCAATAAATGAAAAAAATACACCATTCAGCACAGAGATATTGCAACACTGAAACAAAAATGCATTAAGTATTATTTCATCATATCATCAAAATACCATGCACACATACAGGATCATTCCCAAAAAGGCAGAGTGTATATTTTCCCAACTTTCTCCTGCATATTTGATGGGATCCCCTTTGTCGTGTCGAGTAAACATGCTACATAATTCCCTCAATGCTGTTCTCAAAGGCGACTTTTCCCAAAGGCTAAAGGGTTTTAAGTACACGAGGAACAAGTATGACGTAGAGTCTGGCATTTGCCGGGGAAAATTTGGAAGGAGTTGTGTTCATTTTCGGGTCGGCTCAAGTGTCTGTCTGTCTGAAAAGTTACATAAAAACAGGCAGTGGTGGCGTGTACACCATATAATAATAATAATGACTTCCAGTAAATCATAATCTCACATTCAACTTGCTCCTCATTTTTCTTTCTTTCTTTCCTTTTCCCCCATCGAAAATGAAGTCAATGCACGTACAAAAATATCAAGTACCATTTATTTGTGTGCTGCTTTTGTTACCCGTAGTATTCTTTTCTCCTCTGTTCGTGTAAACAGTACCGAGTTTAAGGACGCTGTAATCATAAGCACACCACACCACATTCATTTCTTTTATAAGGCTCATTCCGTTTCTTTCTTCGTCCCTTCCTCTTTCTTGTACTTTTTATTACTGTTTTACTTCTCTGCTGACGTATGTATTTCGTTCCCCCCAATAATAGTAATATTAAGAGTAACAATACGAAATCCTATACTTCTCAGCTCTGTAGGTAATCGGCATCATTATTGAGGCAAGTTTCTCTCCCAGTTTCTTCTCTTGTTACATCATTATTATTATGATCAATGTGATAATCACAGTTCCCGTTGGTTATAACCTATTTTCATTATATTTCCAGTTTCCCCTTGTTCAAAACTGCACACTTTATTACTTTACCTATCCACCTTCTTGAAACGACCCAGCTTTTCGTGTAGCACCCCTTGTTTACCAGAAAGAAGAGACAGGAAGCAAAATTCAACCTCGATCCGAGTCTCTGGAAATCCCTCCTGTTTTACTGGCTCCACTTTTTGTTTTTTTTTCACGCTGTAAAGTAAATCCTGTTTCTACTTTCCCTCGTTACTACTACCAATAATACGCTATTAATTTTCCCCCAGTAAAATACAGTAGTCAAGTAATAAACTATGTTTGCCCGACGAAAGGAAGGAATAAAAGTTTTGGACAGCCTGGCCGGCACAAAGTACATGCACTCGGATCCGGAGTGGTAATAATTGTGTGGATGTGTGTGCACACCAGTATCGCTTAAGTTTAGAACAGCAACAACCAAACCATAAAAAATTGGCGGTGCTCCTGTTGTTGTTGTTGGTACGTGTTTTGTTGGCGGATGTCGTGTAGCAAGTAGTAGTAGTAGTGTAACATCAACATCAGTTTATAAAAGACGTGGTTATTGAATGGTGGTGGCATGGTCGTAAAATTGCACGGAAAATTATTTCGTGGGTGCAGTGGTGAGTGAGCGGTGTAGTGGTGCTGGAATCCAAAAAATTCTCTTGTTTTTCTCTTCTGGCAGCCTGTATATAGGATTCCCAAATAAAATGTACAATTTGCTACCACGCCACCACCATCACTAACAGCTGTAGTAAGTAAATGCATGGCCATCATCACGTTTTGGATGGGTGGTTGTTGTTGCTGTTGTTGTAATAGGAGTAAAACTTGTTTGGAAAACTGGGAGATTTGGGTAACTTGTTTGGGTACTTTATTTACGGATGCACGTAAAAATATAACACAGAGATAGAGTATATGCAAGTAGGTACATTTTTTCCTGTGCTTCCCCATGAAACTGTAACTCGTGACAGTACCGCACTTTTACTACTGTAAAGTTGTGGAGTAAACGGCGGTTGTTTTCGTTGTCGGCGTAATTGTAATGATAATTTTGTGTATAAATGTCTCGTTCCCTTTGAGACTTTCCTTCCGCCGCCTGCTATTTATTTCGGGGTTGCTTCCTCTTATCCTTACACACACAACGAGGCACAGACAAACTGTGATCGATATTGTCGATCCGATAAGCATTATAGGGGCTAATAACACTGTAATCTGAGTAGTGACGACGGTAGTAAAGATAGGATAAGGTTGAAAAACGGGAGTAATATGGGCGTAATCTAGGAAAAAGACGGAGAGCTTAATGACGACGAGGATGACGATACACCACCAAAATTTTCCTGCTGTGGTAAGCACGTAGTGCATTATTGTTGCTCTAATTGTCGTCTAAGAGGCGTCCTTTTGCCCGACCTCGCGTATATACACAAGCATTGTTTTAATTATATACGTATGTGGATATTGTTCGGTTCTACCCAATTTGCTTTTACGTTAGGTACTATTTGCTACAAAAATTGTCCCAACTCGCGCGTAAACCTTGACCTAAAACGGGATACGGTATAGCTTCTTAATGAACTGAGAAGGGTGACTGAGGGAATAGATATGTTTAAGACAGCTGCTCTTATCAATGTTGTTATCATCATCACCATCGTCGACTCAAGTTTTGAACTCTCACGTAGTCAGCAAGCAAACTAATGCGAAGTACTACTTATGGTCTTATTAAGTGACTTTATGATAAGGACTTACAAAATAACTGGGCATGTTGAAAACAAGATATTCCCGGAAAAAAAGTTTTGTTGGTAGACTTGTAATGAAGGAGACCATTTTTTTAAGGAAAACACTTGAGACAACTTGTTAAAAAATTAGGATAATGGTAGCTACTATGTAGGTCAGCAGTCAGTCTGTATAAATTATTCTCACAAATAATTCACCGCATGCGTGATCTATTCGGGCTTTGAAGGATAAAATTCAAAATTGAGTGTCGAAGAGAAAACTAGAAAAGTTTTCAAAAATTGTTGTATTCCACAAGGAAGAAAAAAGTTTCGTAATGGCCAAGTTTTTGCTTAAAAACATGCCAATTGGTAGACGTCAAATAAATCATTTTGTATTTCCACCATTCCCAAAGAGAAACACTGGCCCATTATACTTTATAATGCATCTCTAACAATCATTGCACGTGTCACATGTATATAGTATATGTACCATATCCTACATCCAACCGTTTACTAAACGCACAGTAATCAAAGGGCCAGACGGGCGTTGACGTTTCTGCAATTACTTTAATAGCGGCGAAACAGAAACGGAAAGTGGTGTTTCAATGTGCGACATAACAGCTTATTTATTATTGTTTTGATGATTTACACGTTCCGCAGAATATGGCGGTAATAGCAGCGCTAAGGCAGTTATATTTTTTTAATGAATCATTCGCTAGTTAGCTTCAGGTGTATTTTTTGCATTACCGTTACCACTTTTATTGCTCCTTATATTGCTACTGTCCTAATACTAACGTTAAGAAAGTTTTGCAATGAAGGGGTTTGCTGTTTCCTTGTGCTTTCTTCTTATCTACTTGACACGATATGCCTGTAAGTGCAGAGAGTGAAGGAGAAGTAGTTTGTAGCCTTTTTCCATTATCGTATTATAAAATCATAGCTTCATTATATTTACAAACTTTAAGTGTTTTATTACTATTTGGGATGTCCTCTCTATTATGAACTTCCTCCGCCTTCCCATTCATTCCCGTAATAAATTGGATTACCCTGTTTTCATATTAATGTGTAAATTAATGAGTGGGCTCCTAAGTCATTTTTCTTGTTGCTTTTATTCCAAAACACGCATACACACTCCCGTATCCCTGTTAATGTGCCATTGCGGTGTGGAGTTACGTTATTTACGTTGTATTAGACTTTTTCAGGGGAACTCTGCTGTATAGTGAAGTTTTAAGTGGATGCTCACTCTCGCTCTGTATGTCTGTATTCTCTGTTCTTCACTCTACTGTTCCTTCTTTGAAGAGTTGCTGGATTAACAAAAGAAGAAACGTGCGTGCTCCTAACCTTTTCCACTTACTTCCTTGTTAGTGCTCTCCTACATTTTGCCCTCTGTGGTTGTCACATAGAATGGGAATAAACTACTGCCCAAAGTCATTTCCATGACTGTGTCATGTGTCCTTGGACGACGTTGATGAAGTATGGTAGTATGAAGTTTTTGGGTTCCTTTCCACGTTTCTCCACAAATGCTGTTCTTTGTTTGCCCCCACTATTGTGTGCAAACCCAGCCAATTTTTTCCTGCTGCTTCAGGTAAAGTTTGGTGGATGATGATGACGATGATGATAATCATAAAAATAATTAATTGTCTAATGGCGAAAGTCGACAAAGTGAAAGGTCTTGTCTTTTAAATTATCAACAGTACAGTCAGCAATAAAACAGTTATTCTGATAGAATGGGGTTAACTTTTGTACATATATGCAATCTAGCTTTTGTTTACGACGACTAACGTCCTCGTTATCATCATCCAGATTCCAAGCGCTCTTCATCTCTGATGATTAATTAAAGGTTATTCATAAGACCTGGTCAGGAAACGCTATTGTGTAGGATTCTTAAAATATTATGGAGCACTACTTAATAATGGTCTACTTTTCAAAACAGTCCTGCGCTGAATACACACTCATACATACAAGAAAAGTAAAAGGGGCATACCAGATTGCAAAACCTTTTATCAGCGAACAAAGTCAAACAAACTCACATTCCTCCCTCCTCATTTAATTCACGTTTCGTCTGTGCTTGCCAACGACTTTAAAATATGCGTACCTACCTATTTTATGACATGGAAATTCATTCTTCACCAAGCGACCTAAAATACAGTCTGTCCACTTGTTCCCAATTTGGGACTAGAGGAAAAATATAAAAATTCCTAGACGAGCTCTGTCTCTCCCTGTCGCTGTCTGGTTGCGTATGTGGGAAACCGACAAAAACTGCAGAAGACTTTACTTTGACTGGTTGGATCCTCGAACGTTTTCGCCAACTTTTCATAAATTACTTTCTTTTTCCTATTTTAAACCTTCTAAACTATTTTAACTCGCTTAGGCGAGCACTTAAAACCAGCCTTACAGTAAATATGTCTCCCCTTCTATGTAGGTAGCTATCATCGTCGTCACCAGAAGGAGAGAGCATAGCTATAGCCAACCAAACCACAAGACGGTGATGGTACTGCAGAAGAAATGGTAACACTGGTGCGTCAGCGGGATGTTGATTGTGAGAAAATTAAAGAACACACACACTTTCTTTCTCCCTCTGTGTGTGTGTGTCTTTCTGTAGCATGTGTAGGTTGTAGAGCGCGGAAAGGAAATGAGATAGTTTCACCCAGTTTTTCTAGGGATCCTTTCGTGCATGCTGAGTCTTCTCTGTTGTTTTCACTGCTGCTGTGTCACTAGCTGTTTTATTATTAGGTAATAGGTATGCATGACGAGTAGTAGTTGAAGTAGTAGAGTGGTAGTAGTAGTAGCAGCAGCAGCAGTTGTAGTACAAACATACAGCGACAAGTGAAATGTGAATACAAACTTTGCCCCCACTTCTTGTAATTTGAAAACGCGAGCACACACACTGGTGTGCACAAAAGAAAATGAATGGTGATCATGATACGGTATAACAAGAGAGCATGAACGTTGATATTTTTGCTGTAGACGAGTTTTACTGGGATCGTACACAAAAATAGTGGAGAAAGTAGCAGTTGAAAATTTGAATCAACTGCTACTTTCTCTTTTTCTCCTTCTCTCCCTGCGTCTATTATGATTCACGGTGAACGAGTTGTAAATAAAGCGTTTTTGTTTTTGTTATGATACTGGGTGTTGTTTGTGTGTACTGCTGCGTCCCTATTGTTGCAAAACGAATCATGTAGGCTTTAGACGGGAAAGTTTTGTATAGCCACCTACATAATAAGAGTGTAGGGAGATATCTGCATGCGAAATAAGCAGTACTAGTTTGCACAGCAGAACAACAGAAAAGAACGACAGAGAGAGAGAGAGAGATAGAAAAAGAGAATAAAAAGTTGAAAAGTGAGTTTTTGATACTGTCTCCTGTTTTTTGAATGTATAATAAATGAGTTGGAAACAAAGTTTCATGAATAATTTCCAATGTTTCGAGAGAGACAAAAAGAATCTATGCATGTAAGTGACACACCAGTGGTGGAAGGACGGTTTCATCAGAACTTGCACGGCTGCTGCTGCGGTTCTGCTTGTACGGTAAAGAGTAGACACATGTGTGTGGGTATGGCCACTTTATCATTTTTTAGTATTTAAAATAAAAAATCCTACCTGCACCACTACTGTAGCTGCTGCCTCTGGTCTGTTTCCAGCTTTCTCTTCGGGAGACTGGATGGTGTCCATTAAAAAGCGCTTATTTATGTGTTTCCTGCATACATTTTCTCCCCCGAAAGGGCATTTTTTTGTTTCTGCAGCCAGCTCCATGCCAACATGTAAGCAAAATGTAGCTATACGGGCTGCATATTAATACCTAAATACATTTTATATCTATGTCTGTGCATCTTAATTTTCTACGTATATTTTAATTTCTATAATTTTGTTCTATTCCTCTGAACCTCCTCTCGTGGCTAGTAACGTGCAAAACTTTTTCCTGTTTGTTGGAGAAACAGACACACAAATATGTTAATTCCTTCCCAGTACACATATAAATATTCCGGGGGAAAATGTACAAGAGAAAAAATATTCCTACATTTTTTCTCTTGTCCTCACCACAAAACATACGGTGCGCGCTCTCCTCCTCGAGTTACCTACGTTACAACATGTAGGTATATATCTACTCTATGTATGCTCTGTTATAAAAAAAGTTATCACAAACCTTCCGCTTTAAATATTTTTTTACATTTGCTGTTGTGCTTTTGTGTGTGAGCGCTCCATTATACATTTTTATGCGTGGCGGCCGCAGCGGTGGTGGTGAGCAATGAAGCTGATACACCAAGCAGACATTATTATTGCACTTGAGTATTCCCGGGCTATTACGACAACAATAACTATCATTCCCGCATTCCACTTCACCAAATACAGCTATATAGGTACCTTACACACATATACACATACACACACGACCACTCGGGATGGCAATATTATTATGTGTCTACCTACATATTATTATCCATTCTGGTACAATAAAATAGGGAAAACAGGAACTCGAAAAATGCCCATATTTATAGAGTCGTCTCGCTTCTAAATTCCAAGTACAATTCAACTTATCCCTATCTCACCATTATTATCATGGGCAGAACATTATATATATTATTTTCTATCCTATCATCATCTTCTCATAATTTTTCAGCTTAAATATGAGCGCAATTTGCTCGTAAATAGAAGCATGCACACATAAGCACACACAAACACACACATACTCAGTCTTACAATGTAGAACGTAAATGCCTACAATCATTTCTTCTGTAAATTTTTCCGGAACGACGACGATGGCAACAATAACGCCAACAATAACAACAACAACATCAGCTTGCGAGTTCTACATTGGAATAATATGTTGCATTCATTCATTTTTTCTCGTTGTTTTCTCTTGAGCTTCGTTTCTTCCGTGGCGCTCTCGTTTCTTTCTGCTGAGGTATTTATGTACGGCTCGCTTACTCCCATCTTCTTCTTTTTCCCGTTCGCTTCATGAGCATTTTACGACCGTGTAAATGGCCTATTTAGATCTGTTGCAGTGTTGCTCTTCCATTACATACTCGACTACTGTAATAAAATGGCTGCTGGTTTTGGTGTTACTGGAAAAGCATGATAATGACGTTGATAGTGGCAATATAGTAGGAGTATTATTGTACGCTGTATACATTCTAGTAGTGAAGGTATTATTGAACTGAAAGACAAAAAAGTAGAGAAAAATAAGTAAGCGAGATTGCATAACGTTGCACGCATATTATTTAGTTATATATACATGACTAGATAGACGCATAAGCAAGCAAACCAACTGGAAGCATGGAAAGAAAAGTGATACGTAAAGACATATAGTGCGAGAGGGGAAACTAAGCAGTATATAGGGACATTTTTGTACCACAAGCAATAATGTATAAATCATGATCCCCTTCGCTTTCCTTGCTTTCTCGAGAAATTCCCATTTTTGCAGGGGAGTTCTCCCTGTGAAAACAGCAACCGAACAGACCATGTAAGTACGCGAAAGAGAAAATGGAATGCAATAAAAAGTACGGGGGAGTAGGCGCACAGTGGCAGAAGTATATTTACGAGTTGTTGAAGAGCTACAATGTTGTTGTAATGCAGTGTACTAAACTAGTGTGGAACTGGGAGACGAAGAATAATTGTGAATAAAAAGGATTACATTTATAGAGTAATGTATACTTTAGGTTGGGTGCTATCGTGGTGGTACTGCTGGTGTGAATTGGGGTGAGCAGTGAAAGTACGCGCCAGAGACAATGCACCATGCACGACATACTCTCTCATGAAATGGAAGAAAACCCATTAAACTTTTTCAAAGCTTTATAGTATTTGCTTTCTTTCTCAGGAAAGTACTAAAATAACCGACTAGTGCACGGTAAAAGGGAAAGACGGAGGAATATCGACTGATGAGGAGGATGCTTTCTCTACTCTACTGTACTTGTGTTTGACTTCTATTCTCTATTATGGATAATTTCTGGAATCCAAAATACATATGAATCTAGCCAAAAGGGAGAATAGTGCATTTGGATGCAGTTTAATGTACTCCAGATTCTTAGTTCATTTAAGCATGCGAGGCATGGATTTGTGCTAACTGCCTAATCGATATTGGGTACAATGCAGTCGATAAATCCTGCCAAAAAATAACTTTCGACGGTGACACATCGTCTATTTTGATAGGAGGTTCTGTATTGGAATAATAACCGTCTTTATTTCATTCATTTTGTGCTGTGAAAGGTTAAAATGTGCAGAAAAAATATATTTAGATTTCCCATTTTTTACTAATGTATTCTGAGAGAAATATCTACACTTGTATCACAACGTTATATTTGATCTATTATTGTGTGTGGTTAAAATTTGCAGAAAAAATATATTTAGATTTCCCATTTTTTACTAATGTATTCTGAGAGAAATATCTACACTTGTATCACAACGTTATATTTGATCTATTATTGTGTACAAAGTTGATGCGTGTGGGTTTTGTGCCCTCATTTCTATCCTGTCTTTAGTGATAGAAGGAAACAGGATGAAACACAGGACATTTAGAGTGAGAGAGAGAGCAGCGCCGGATATATGGTTTAAGCATGTGACATATTACACAAAAGTGACAACATGTCCTGTGCAGTTTCCGTTGAGGAAGGTCTGCTTCTGGCTGCTTTTGCGCACGATGCGCGCAGCGTGGTCGTTGTAAAGGGATGTCAAGCTGACATACATACTAAGTATGGGTGACAATGACGATCAAATGAAATATGCATGTATGGCATTGAGATTGAAACAACTCGCCGGAGTAGGAATACACACAAGCAACTTTTTTTATCGGTGGTCTTGGAACATCAAGGTTTTTTTTATGAAGATCATATAACTTTCACTGCTGTTTTTACTATACGGAGTATATAATATATCACTAGAAAACATGTAAATCAAAGACAAGAATGATTATCGTCGGCTTCCCAAGTCTAAATGAATTTTGTGGTAAGAACTACCTACTCCGTCTTTGCCTATAAAACGAGAACGTTTTTCTGCTTCTCCCGTTAAAAAATGTCTTGATTCATTTCACTTTCATCGTGATGAGGTTGACTGGTTGGTTGACTTCTCCATTTTACGCCTCCCGCATGCCTGCCTGCCTGTCTGCCTGTTTGCTAGATTACTGCGAAAATCAACGTGTGTGGGGGGATTCAGCTTTGAGTACTTTGCGTGCGTTGTTTTAGAGGACGGTGCAACTTTCTCTTGTATAACGAATCAGTCGCGTAACATTGGCACAACAAAATCACGTCAGACTTCAACTGGGTTACGTGAAAAATTAACTTTAGCGTACACACACAAGCTTGTCAGGTCAATGAAGGAGAAGACGTGTAGTGTAACGTATAATTGACCGAGTTCAGTGCATTGATAAAATAGGCATGTCCTTCAAAATTGTTAACAGTAGGAGAACGTAAAGAGAGCATTTATACCTAAATATTTAAATTGATCTACAATCTCAATTTCTTTGCCATACATATATAGTTTCGGTGGATTATTAGTACACACAGGAGAAGACGTGTAGTGTAACGTATAATTGACCGAGTTCAGTGCATTGATAAAATAGGCATGTCCTTCAAAATTGTTAACAGTAGAAGAACGTAAAGAGAGCATGAAGTACCGTCGTATTTTTCTTTTAAAAATGTTTTTCTACTGAACACGACAGCTTGTGTGGTGTGATCGCACAAGAAAGAATAACGTATCCTAGCTGAACTGTCAAAAAATTGTGGGACAGTTCAAGGTTTTCCCTTTTAACAAACAGGCTTTATGCTAGATTATTAAGGACAGAAACAAAGTCCTTGAATTTTTTCCTTTCGCGTCATCAAAAATGTATTTACACGACCACAATAAGTGGTAAGCCGCCTCAAACAAGGAAGTGTAGGCATGTGTAAGGATGTATGCGGTAATTTTAATAAAAAAAACATGAAGTCCAAAAAAGAGTGCATTTAGCTTGTGCGGCACGTCAGGAAACATTACTTCTATTTTCATTATTTTATCACTATGAAAACTAAGTAGATGTTATAATGGTAGTAACGTCATAATGGTCATACCATTCTCGGAGTTAAGAAGATATGCCAAGCTTATCAGCATCTGCGCAGCGATGAGCTGCTGCCAGAAGCCGAGGACGACGGTGATGTTTATCTGGTGTACTCCCTTATAATAAGTACTCTGGACATGCGGGTATGTATGTAACGGTTTCATAGCTACTTTGATGCACATACACTTTTCAAATGAAACAAAAAGTTTTTTTTTCAAGAAAACAAGAGAGAATGAGAAGGGGAAAGTAATTGATGAAGCTTTGTCACTGACATTTAATGCAACTTGTGTGTAACACTTTTGAGCTTGTTGTGCTGTTCTGGTCGCTCTGTGTGTGGGCTGGACTACTGTTATGGACACAGACATAAACACAAGCTTTACAAGAAGCACATACAGTTTTGAAGGACTCCCTGGGGCCTATTTTACCAAACATGACAGGACGCGGAGAAGAAGAAAAGGAAGTGCGCTCTATGGTTGTCCATGGTGTACATAGACATTGTGTATGCATGTATGCATCTGTGTCGTCGTAATAATAACAGCGTGCTTAGAGGAGTGCAGATTCCGAGAAATGTTTGGCACTACCCCACGTCACTCTCATATTATCTTGTGTAACTTGTTTAACAGTATTTTATTCTAGAAATAACTAGTCAGTCAGTTTTCTAAACACTGTACAGTAGTGGTTGTCCAAGATGTTTGTGTATCAGATTTTATGAGTTTTACTTCTTACGTTTGGACGACAACCACCGCCGCTGTGTTCTATTGGTGGGTATTGTTGCAGAAAGCTTTAAAAGATGTAACCCGGAAAATTTATAGTACGACCTAAATAAAGCTCCTGCCGCCATAATACTATGGCCAGTAAACTTTTACAAGATATGGTCTCATTTGTTTACTAGTAAAAACGGGAGCAGTGTGTGTGTGTGTGAGAGAGAGAGTAAGAGAACATATATTAAAGAACCCCGGTATGGTAGAGAAGGGATTGCACTAGCAATTCTATCAAACCAACAAAAGTACCGCTTTAAAGAAGAAAAAGAAAGTTGTCCCGTCGTCTCTGAATTTTTAGGTTGCACAATTTTTATTAGGCAATGCCTCCAGTTAGCAGCGGTGGAGGATTTCGCGGGTTCCACGCAATCAACGCCAACCCTCTCCAATTTTATTCTTGTCGTCGATCATTCATTTTTCACTGGAAGATTTTCCTTCTCATTTCTTCCATTTTTCGCGCAGAACAGAAGACAAACCCGGAGAATTTGGAGTTGTTCAAGGACACTCAATAGAGCGTACACACCTCGGCAAAATGCAAAACCAATCGAATCATTTCACACTGTGCGCCTAATTTTTCTCGCCATTTTCTATTTTTTTCGAAGGTGACCCTTTTAGTATTCGCAGACACATGCCGGAATATATCCAAAAAGGTACATTTTAATATTAACGAGTGTCGCGGTTCTGAAGAAAGGAAAAACTCCACAGAAAGAAGAGAAAATCAGCAGACACAAAAATATTTGAGGAGTAAATAGTGAGAAGAAAAAATCTCATTCTCGTTTTTTTCTGCAAGATGACCTACATATTCTATGCTGAACCTAAGAAAATAAAGGAGCGATTTTTTTTTCGACGCTGGCACAGCCCAGCATGTGATAAGATTCATAATGAGTTTCCCGTAAATGTATGTATATTATGTCAGTAATAAAAATCGGACCTCGTTTGGGCTCTTCTACTTCCACTACTGCCATGCTTTCTGCTGTTTCCCGTAAATGTATGTATATTATGTCAGTAATAAAAATCGGACCTCGTTTGGGCTCTTCTACACCACTACTGTAATGCTTTCTGCATCGAGAAATGCAGGAAAAAACGGCAAATCGTCTCTCACACTTCTCTGACTTGAGTGAAACCTACATTCCCGCCAACAGCAGCAGTTCTAGTGTGTCTAAGCTATTTTTGGCAATTCTGAAAAATCTTAAAAGATTGAAATTCTTTTTTGGACACATGCCCTTCTCATTTCACTCTCGATCTCTATTGCACCCTTTTTTCTTTACTGCACAAAATCTTCTCTAGAGTAGAACACTTTTTACATTTTCTGTAACTCACAACATCTCTCTCCTTCAGTTTCTCTTCACATTCTCGACAACTTTGAACTTGGCGCTCCATTCCCTTTCATTTCATCCTGTTCTCCAGTCGCAAGCAGAAACCCCGGGAAAAAACTTTTTTTCGCTCACATGGCGTAGTTAGGTAGGGATCGTCGTCAAGGATGTTGTAGTTCAAGAAACACGTATACTCTGAATATTTTAAATTTTCACGGAACAATCTATATTCTACATTAAAGATAAGTGAAATATTAAATAAAATAAAATACAAGACTAGAACCTACTTTACTTTTTTTCTTTGTTCTTCTTTTTGCGTGCGCTATAAAACAGTTGTGTAGATAGGTGTGTGAGGATGCTACGAAGGATGACAATTGTGAAGAAAAGACAAAATAGATAGATACCAGAAAAAATGGAAAAGTTTGAGTTTTTCGCAGAAGGGAAAGTTTACGGATTTTTATCATGCAATCATGGTTTTTTTTAAGAAAAGGACCAACTTTATGTATCTTTACGTGTGAATGTATTGGACACTACTGGGTAAAATGTGCATACAATTTTTCAGGTCTTTCCTTCCTGGAATGTTGTGATACGTACTTCCTCCCTCTAGCTTGACAAAACTTTTTAAGAATACGTATCTATAGATACATATGGATAACTGTAGTGTGAAATGGGCAAGAAGGGCAAGCCAAAACTCAGTGTACCTTTGGATTTTACCCGTAGCTCTTAAATTCAATACACTTTCTCTCTCAACTTACTTTCACTTTTTCAACCATCAATCATGACTACCTACTTAAAACCGGAATGCTATATCGTCTTACTAAAATGTTATTTTTATTCAGCCTCCTATACTACCAAACGAGACGTTTTATTATTTTCTCTCCCTCGATCAGTCCCGCTCTGAACTAGACGACGACTGGAGAAAAAAAAGTTAAGGGAAGACGGAAGCATGTCAAAAAAGAAGAGAAATGTAGGGAAAGTAAAAAGGAGAAAGGCCCAAGTTGAAAAGCAGGGCAGTGGGTCCTCCTCTGTATGTCTCCTATGTTGCTGACAAGAATGGAAATAAAATGCGAGTGCAGAGTAGACAAGGAATATAATAGTGGAGTAGTTCTGTTACGGCTTTCTACAAAGAGACGCGACTAGCACTTCCCTGCTGACGCTTTCTGTTCACTCCATATATATCCGCAGCTGTCTAGAGGAAGAGAGAGAGAGAGAGAAAGTCAAGAAAAGTGAATACACATACTCGATGCAAAACTACGTGCAGAAAGCACGTAACATAGAAATATATACGCGCATACGCGTTTTTCATAATAATATACGCGATATTTTCCCAAAAATTCTTTTTCTCTTGCTTTTTGCTGCGAATAACTGAATCGTTTTGTGAACAGACTACGGATGAAGAAAAAAGTATGCCGGTTCGACGCTGTACGGTTTGGGTATATACGCAGATATACATATATATATATATATACATCATGTATATTATTTGTTGTCGTGTGTGTACGTGTGACACTATCTGTAAAGCAAATCGATTTTTATATTATAAAAATATTTTTTTACTTTCAAGATTCCCTCTCCAAAAATGCTTCTCTGCAAAGTCTACATGTACTTTGTAGAAGTTTTAAAGGATTGGTAGGTATAAAAATATCGTAGTGAAATAATATTCAGAAAAATAGTCTTATCCGCCACCGATAACGCAGTAGTGTTACGGTAGGGCTGAAATGAAAGAAATTCTAAGGAAAGTGTGATGTTGAGTAAAAGTACCCTAAGAAAGTAACGTAGGCAATGTGAAAGGAGATTAGTAGTCGGCTCAGGACTTTGTACATGACGGGCACACATGGACACTTTATATCATCCCGCGCATTATATTTATGTTTTGCTAGGAAAACTCACAGTACATTTATTATAACCGGAGCCTGCTGGTTTGACAGGGAGAGAGATGTCTATGTCCTGTCTGAAGCTTTCTACAGCAACTTCCTACGCAAATAACGGAACTGGTCGAGGGAAAGGAAAATTGGAAATCCGTGGGTAGGTACGAAACTACCAGGTGTATATTGATTTGGTCAGTCTATAAATCTGTGGGCAGAAAGTGGAAAAGTAAGGCAGGCAGTTCCGTCACACTGGCGTAAAATATAAAGTTTTGGGAGAAACTTAATTTGTAAAAGGGTATTGGCTCCAAAAAAGAAACTTGTTTTTTTCAACAAAACTATTATACGACCGTATATATTGGAATGCCTGTCTAATTTTGTTTAGAACAACATAAAAGTGGCTGATGGAAGGGCGGTACGCCTATGTAAATATTTGGAAGCCGTGTTTGTAAAACATGTACCATTTTACCGTGGCAAATGAATGAAACTCGTTACATGCCAGTTGGCTGAGTAAACTTTTTGAGTGTTGTGTTACTCTATGTATATTATGCATACACTTTCATAAATTCAGTTTGTCGAGTGTATCGGGTCAAAACCCAAATGATTTTAGTATATACAGACAGAAGTGGACTAACAGAAAGTTTGTGGGTTCACCCTGTAAAATAATACTGATAATTTAAAGAAATTCATTAAATTGCAAATGCTGTAAAACGGGGATTGGTCTCCCTGCGTTGTGAAATTGAATCACAGTGTAAATTAGTGATTGCTTGTAAAACTCAAGTAAATGGCATTCTGCGGCTATGTTGTTCAGGAATGGGGTAAGGCAATACAGTCTGGGATACTCAGATAGAAAAACATGGCATGTCTTTAAAATCGTGAGCAAGATGGGTCGTAGTGGTAGGTAATAATTGAGTCCCAAGTTAGCGTAAGAAAGCTAGCGTGTATTTTAACACAGGATGCCGATACCTGTAGGCGACGTTCCTAAATTAAAGGGTACCTATAATCGTGTCTGTATCATGCTCTCACATTTTATTTACCATTTTAACTTCTGTTTTGAGATAACTTTGCGGAAAGTCGACAGTCGACACACTCCCGTAAATTCTGTACTAGAGCATCTACATTACTAGCTTTAATCCGACCCACAGCAGCAATAATCCTTGCACCCACCCACCCACACCAAACGCAACCCCTTCTGATTAATGTGTGCTCGTTATATTTATTACGCAACGGAGTACTTTGTTCCTCTCAAGTTGAAAACAAAGTAATACATTTTTTGCTGAGTTGGCAATAAAAGCGAGTTATGCTGCACCATACGGCATGTTACCACTTAAACGTAAACGCACACACACACATGCCATTACCATTTATGCGTTTTTCTCCGTTCTCCATCGTTTCTGGTCTAGCGGTCGTCTCCATTTATTCTCTATTTTTACTAGTGAGATATTTTTTCATATAACAGCAGCTTCAAGGCATGGAAAGAGAAGAAAACACGTGAGCGCTATTACGTTTTTTCTACACATTCCTAAGCTGCTTGCTGTCCTTGCAACTTTTTTTCTATATACATACATGCAACTCCTCATGTCACAAGATTTCCAGCGGATTTTCTTTTCCCAAAAGCTGTTGGAGTTTTCACGGATTTGTGTAGTCATTTAAGCCTATGTAAGACGCAGAAAAAAAGAACTGCTAAGAAAGAAGAATGACCATGCAAGCTAAAAGTAAAATAATAAAAATGACTCCTACTTTTGATACTTTACAAAATAATGTATATTTTTCTCTTGTTTTTCCTACTTCCTGTTCCATCTCCGCCACTGCTGTTTCTTCCATTTAAACTTGGCCTTGGCCTTATGCCCATATCCGTTAGAGACAACGGAGGAAATAATCATTCATCAAGAAAAAGTCACAACTTTTTGTTGTTTTCCGCGCTGCCACCTAAAATATTGGTCGATTCAAAAGAATCAAAATAAAAACAGAGAGTAAAGGAGGAGTAAAGAGAGATAAGTACGCATATACGCAGATCCACAGTCGGTGGATTTTATCGAACGAACAAAGCCCCATCATTATCCTGTTTTCTGGCTCTTTAATAATGTATCTAGTGCGAGGGACAGGGAAACAGTAACAAAGGCTAAATGCACGAAAGGGAGAGAGCAAATGAAATGCAGTACCGACTCACGCAGACACGTACGCAGTATCTATCTGAAGCAAGTAGCCTGTTAGCTCTTCGAGGAGCATATTGTTTGTTAACAAGCTCAGTTTCTGTTGTGTTTTTGTGAGAAAACATCGAGCGATCGACGTGCACAGACACGCACTTTTCCATCCCAATTTACTTTTTGCTGGTGGGTCCGAAGGGCAAAATAAAGATGTAGTTTGAAGGTCATTTTCGACGATCGTGATGGGATCAAGAAAGAAAATAAGCAAAAAACGGTAAACCTGTTTGGAGGGAGCGAGAGGGTCTCTGAGAGAAACGAATGGGCATTTGTACATGCCAAAACCAATAATCCCAATCATATCTAATACGCCTTTATAGGAAGTCTTATTGGAAGAATGCATGGGTCATCAGGGACGGGTTGCATGGGTCGTTTCCTATTTTCTTTCTGAATCAGACCTTGCTGCAACCGAGAGTCAGTTGAACCTTTTAAAATGGCCGGAAATTCATAAATTCCCCAGTTCCCATTCAAACTCTGGGAAAAAGCGCAGAGGATTTTTGAGAAAAGTCAACAATTTGTTTTTTTACCGAGCAATCGTTGATGTTCCATGGCGGTAGAGAGAAAATTGTGTGAGATTATTATTATTATTATTATTATATTTCCCAATGCTTTTATATGCAAACCGGTGCCAAGAATATAGTCAGGTTAGAACATTACCGTCATTTTCGATGTGAACTTGACAATAACGAATTTTATAAATCCTCTTTGATTTTTCGTTTGTCAGCACATCGTCTAATGATAAAGGAGATTGGAAAAGTTGAACATGATAAATCCCTACCAAGTCATTTGCACACCCCTCATTTGTAACATGTCAGGATAAAATCAATACTTGGTCACCCTCAGGCAGAGAAAGTCAGAAGGACTCTACCGGCTAATAATGTCACACTAATTTAGCTTTTGCGAGGCCCTCCAAACTTATCGGTTGGGCAAAGAAAAATTAGACACTGGAGGAAAAAAACTGCTGGAGTGACACAACTGGGAAATATAATTCAGTCGTCAGTCAGATTTTCTTTTTTTTCGTGGTCGTTGCCAAGTACCTATTTATGTACCCACCAACATTTAAAAATGCACTTTATGTAACTTACACATGAACGTCTAAAAAGAAAGGCTGAAAAAGATTCCCTTACATCGCATCGTGTGTGTGTATAGTCTGTTGTCGATGGCATTGCAGCTGTTATACCAAACGGGCACAGGGTAAGCTGATGATGGGTCTCCTGCTTTATATACATCGGAGAAAGTAGCAGCAGAAAAACTCATTACTCAGCAGAGGGAAAACACATGGGTTGTTTGCACAGCACACTGAATTATACGTGTACATCGTGGGGAATGATGGGGTATAGGTGTTGGTTCCACCAGAGGATATTCTTACACAAGATGGATAATGTGGATACTCGCCAGCTTCAGTTTCTCGTCGAAAGACAACATTAAAGCCGTATATTTACTATATTTATTATCATTCTCGGAACTATAATTTTTGTGGAGATGTTTCGTATGAAATATTTTCTCCATCTTCCCCCGGGAAAATGTATACCTATGCGGGTATGCCAGCTTAGAAGGGTAAAGCTGACAATGATGATCTCTCTACAATGATGCTGATGAATGTGAAATGTTGTTAAACTAACCACCAGACTGCTAGTGAAACCTGGAGAGAAAAAGACGTAAGAAAAATTTTGCTCAGCGCCAGGGATAAAAAGTCAATGCCGGCAGATAGAAATATGAAAATGGGAAGAAGAAAACTGGTGGTTGTACACTTTTTTCTTTCCTTCCACTACACAGTCCACACTTTTTGAGGTTTTGCAGACTCAGCAGAAATGGTTGGAAAAAATAACTTTCAGTACACACGGACGAACATAAATATTCTATATTATTCTCTCTGTAATGGTAACACGGATGATGATGATCATGACTGGGTATGCTGGTAGAAATGAAGTCGGGGTGGAAGCAATGTCGGTTAGATGGATGCATATTACAGGAGACAGAAATGGTTGGCGTTTTTTTGAAAGGCTGAGTGCAGCAATAATAAGCACTTCCTGTGGGAGAATGGTCGGAGGAAAAAAGTAGAATGCATTGTGAAGTCCCTTTATGAATGGATATACTTAAAAGCAGCAGTAGACAATAGGTCTTGAAATAACCCAACTTTCGTATCATTTGGTGCAGCAGCAGTCACAAGACATGTCTTGCAGGGGAAAAGCCTGGCATTTTTCAAACTGACTTTTTTTGTTCCTTACATGATGTAGATGTGACCATTATATGGCTGCAGGCTAAAGAGAGAAAAAAAGAAAAGCCAAGTGCATTTTCCTTGTGCTTTATAAGTGTAAAGCCGTCCGGTAAGGCAGAAAAAGTTTCTTACTCTCTGGTGAGGTCTAAATGGAAAATAGAGTGAAGTCGCTCTATTCCAAGAAAAGAAGCAAATACTATAAAGGGAAGAGAGAGGAAAGGAAACCTTGAAGCTATATTAGTGTGTATATGTGGTTCTGTCTTCTTCTTTATACTAGTTAGTGGTGTGAAGAAGTGAAAAAAGAGAATGCATTTTCAAAGAAACATGTATGAAAGAATGTATGTATATGCCCAAGAAACAGTACCCCGGATTGGCTGGAGCGTAAAAAGTAAGGAGGGAAATAGCAGGAGGGAAAACGTCAAAAAATAAATAGAGTTCCGTTCGTTGCCTTTCAATTCTCTGGTGGCATGATACAGAAAACAGCACAGCAATATGGGCAACAGCCAGACACACAAGACGGGAGAAAGCTGAGAAATATTTTGTTTTTTGGCTTTCTCTTTCCCTTTTCTGTTTTGTAGGGGCTTTGAACAAAAATCGTGCTGTTTTATAGTTTGTACTCTTTGTAGACTAAAGAAAATCGGCCAGTTTGCTTGTTTGCACTCTGGTGTGTGTCTAAAAGATTTTCCTCTTTTTAATAATAATAATATAAGCACATAGTCATATGCACGCAGGGGGACAGGCGAAGTGAAAGGAGTAAGTGTAAAAATGAAACTATGCGTATTTTTCGGAACTGCATCCGCATAACTTGTGCTCAAGTAGACCAAAAATGCAGGGAAGGTTCACAGAAAAGAGGAAGAATGAAACGGTTTGTCATCCCTCCTGCGGAAATTCTAAAACGACAGAAAAATACATTAAAATGCATGAAGCCATGAGGCAAGGTACACTAGAAGGGGGAATGTAAAGAGTGAAAGAATATTTGGTAGTCAATGTCCACGTTCCTGCGATTCAAGGGATGCTGATGCTGTGGTGGGTTGCTTTGATAGTTGGCAGAGAGCTGGATAGGTAGAAGAAATGGGAACATTTGTACCATGTAAGAATATTATAAGGTTACACCGAAAGGCAAATGCAACATGGTAATGAAATGTGTTGAGTGAAATGCAAATCGGTTAATAAGGCTATTTCCAGTCATGAAATGCGTTCAAATAGGAAAGAAGACAGCGTATTTACAATACGCAGTGTTTTTGGTTCGTTAGTTGGTACAGGCAATCCTTTTTTTTAATTAGGCGTACATGTCTAATGAGGAACGGGAAAACCTAAGTTGGAATTTGAGGGAATACACAATGTGGAGACAGTTAAGGCATGACGTTACACTTATCGAACGTAACGGGAATCACGAAGCAGGCAAGAAATGTGAAGGGAAAATTGGTTTTGTGATTTTTAAGCAAGGACACCCATTTTCTTGGACTGTGCAGGTGTATCCTTGAAAAAAATAACAATTATATGTTATATTCTGGTATTTAAAAATTATTGGGCGGGGAAAAACGTCTGGTAGAATTCTACCACATACTTTCAACTTTCTCTTTTCCATACTTACAATACTTGTGTGTGTGTGCACAGTTTCTAATTTCATCGTATTATTGAAATGAGTGAAAGTAATAAATTGCTAAGGGGATTTATCTCGTATCTACGACCAAGCCTATGTTCTTGTCGGCGTTGTTGCTAGCAAACAGAATAAATGAATTTTGTTGATAGAGCACGACATGATTATATGGCGCGCAGCACAGTTACAAAGAGGAAAACAATGGGAAACCGGAAAAGTGCAGTTTAGGTGAGAGCTAAAGGACGATGGTAGTGTAGGAGAAGATCATTATTATAAATTTTGCGTGCATAGATATTTCTGTTGTTTGTCGAGTCAAGGAAGTCTATAAAACCAGAAGTTTCCAACAGCAGTAGCTTTTCTAGTGGTAACGGTGAGGGTCAAGTAGGGATAAGTAAAAGGGAGAAAAGCAAAGAATAGAGAAAGACTTATATATGCAGATAGTTTGATAGTTGTTTTACTTTGGCGGCTGGGCTGTGAAAGGTGAAACGTGCCAGAGAAGGAAAAGTAATTAAAAAACGCACGCATGCAGGTTGTTTTTGTTAGGGAAGTCGAGTTAAAGGTGCTGCTGTTGCCGCGAGTACGATTGCTCCTGCTGTTACAGTCAGGGAAAAGTGTACACGCGTCGCCGTGTTTTGAACCTATCTACGTACGTACGTACGCGTGCCGGGAGGGATGGGAATGGAAAGAAAATTAAACGTTTTGTCGACGGTGGCAAAAGTTTAGCGGATTTCGGGGAGTTAATGAAAGTCATGTTTAATATATAAGGGCAGTGCATGTAACGTACATGTCAGGGTAGCTTTTGTAAGGAAGCCCCGGTAATTTAAACCGAGACAAGTATACACTCACACATGGAGAGAATAATGTGTCATAGCACAACCTTGCACTAATGACATGGTAGGATACAGCACTTTCCTGCAAGTTCAAAATTTTCAATTTATCAGTGGGGTAGGTTGTTTTTCACAAAAGTACCAGCATAAATTGCTGGCTTTGTTTTGTTTTGGAGTAATTTTTGTGCGTACTTTATCAAAACAACGGCAGATGTTACTATGTGTGAGCCTGCCAACAGGACAGAATACATAGAGGGGTATAATGTAGGCACCCATTGTCTCCTTTCAAGGACATTTGCCTAAACCTTTTGATTTACAATGTTAAAATTTTCAATTCAGTCTTAAAATTAGGGGCTTTGCGTCACATTTCTGCTCTTATCCTTTGAATGGTGTTTCAAATCGAGAAGAATTTTAGGAGGAATACAAAAATAAATCTCTGCGTAGCGTTGGAAAAGGGTTGTATTCGTACCCCTTAGTAGCGCGTGTGTTGTTATCCTTTTATTTGAATACTACAGCTATACAAATAGAGACAGCATATTACTTCAATATTCTGTCTTTTTGCGCCGTGCCGCC
>JAHZNE010000896.1:0-30851 GCA_027744055.1 Callyntrura sp. NNG-2020 | reverse complement strand
ATGTATCTGTTAATGTCTCCTGAATTAGGCATGTTAAGATACTGATGTGTTTGCACAAACAAACAGAATTAAATTTTGCATATTTTTGTTCTTCTTTTTTTGTACTTTGGCACAAAAATGTCTATTAAAAGTTCCGGAAACTTTGAAGACATTATGTAATGAAAGTGATGATAGGAGAGAGAGAGAGACAAAGAGAGAGTCAGAGGAGGAATGGGAACTTTATTTTTAGCAGAAGAAACACGAGACAGGCGTAATTGCGATTGGCACTACAACAAAAAGGACTAACGTTGTGACAGCCTATTTAAACCCCACTTTTCGAAAAAGGACAAAAAGGAAACTCTTGAGAGAAATGAGAAATGGCTGTTCTGTTTGCTTTCTCCCAGTGGATCATCATGTAGAAAACCCCCCGCAGTAAAGTAGTTTGGCAAACGAACGAGGAGGATCAGTTGCTTGCCATTATTACTACGCTGCGGATACCACATAAGTAGAAGCAAAGAATCCGCAATTTTATACCGCAGATCTCTCAAGCAAAAAAGACTTTTTGTGGCAGGCACCCATGATGTGGTGGAAGTGATACAAATAACTGGGGGGAAAGAAAAGAAGATAAATAGCATCTTTTACAAATTATGCATACAATGTAGTGTGTATATAGTGAAGTAATAGAAGTAGTTCATGTCTAACCAAATGATTAAAGTTTACGCTATCGTAAAGAAAGATAGTCCTTTGAGTGTTAGACAGAAAGTTCATTTTTATGAAATCCATGCATTCATGCAACTGCAAGTGATGTATTCATGGCTTACACAAAATACACATTTCATTTTTAAATGGAAAGACGCAAGATGCTGTCATCGGTGGTAGTGGAGTTGGGATTGGGACTTGGAGAGTATAATGGATGAGATACATCATTTTTGTAGAGGATAAGCGAATAAAAAGAACGAAACCGGAGATACGTGTGGGTGTGCTACAATTCCGATGTGAAAGTAAACGTGCAGAAAAGAAATTTATTTTGGTGTCGTGTTGAAGAGCAACTTTGATGAAAATGGGAACGAGAAAGTATTGAATAGCTGTATAATATGACATATGAGCCCGATAGTAGTAGCAGCAGCGAAAGTGGGAAAAGATCCAGTCGCCATTTGTTGTTTGTTTGTTACTGTACACAGCGCGAAGAGAAAAGAGAAGCGGAGAAAATGTAGTGAAGTATTATCATGTCATACCAGTTGTTGGCAATGGAATGCATCCATTTAAGGGAGAGAAAGGGAGGTTTTCTTTGTATCCATGTGTCACCAGAAAGCCCTTCACATTCTCGAGCACACAATAGAGAGGTGAATATTGAATACACACATATTCATACAGTTTTTTATATTCTTTTGTTTGCGGGGAAAGTGAAGTAGTTTGGGGTTGTTTTCAATACAAGGCTTTGTGTAAGAGAAAGTTGTGTAGGCTTCTTTTGGGCATTTTCCCTGTATCATACATACAACATCTTGTCTTGTTGAGAGTCTCCAAAAAGAGGAACAACCCAACCTGGGCGATGCATTGCGATGATAGTATGATGCTACATTGTGGAATATTGGTTGGTTCAGTCCTGTCAAAGCAGAGTCGTCGATTAGGTTCACTTTGTGGGCTGGATATACTTATCTTTAGACATACATACAGGATATTGTGCTCTTTTTACTATTCATCCGCAATCATTATTAAAAGAACATATACCTATACGTCGGCAACGCCAAAGGCTGAGTTAGGTTTATATTCATGTGGCGCCTTGTACTCCTAATAAGTGGTCTTGATTAAAATCAGTGTGAATTGCCTTTTGCCAGACTGTATAATTTCCGATTTAGCTCATTGTATAATGTCTGGTAGTATACAAGCGCTGCTTTCAGTTGTCACCCAAGCACATTTAAGTCTACATGTAATGGTCATGTCACAATAGTCACAAATGAGCACCTCGTGGGCAAAGAAGGGTAATTACATTGCATCCACTTTATCTTCATCGCTGGGTTTGAGACACGACCTTACCCGAGGAGTTGACATTTAGGCAGGCGTTGTGTTTAGCAAACGCAATTGATGTACTTTTTTTTACGTTACTACTCGTTAAAATTTGCATGGTCAGTAATAAATCCATCTCAAGGGTGCACCGCAAAGACAGTCGGGAGAGGGAGTCTGAAGGTTATGTCATGTATCAAAGAAGGTCGTTTATCAACAAGTGCACTTTAATCATTGTATAGATATGAATATATAACGGTAGGTTTTTAAACATCGTTAAAAACACAGAAGACAATTATTCATTGATCAAGCATGCATGGACCGTTCTTTACGTTGCTGACTCATGCATGATTACTTGATAAATTCTGATGGCCTCCATCTCTCTCCGCGTTAAGATAACAAAAAGTGTATTATCATGTCTGATCAATGGTCAAAGATTACTGGTTGAGTTGATCAGTAAACCATATTGGCACTCACACTGTTGTTGTGCACAGATGGATGGAATGGCACTGGACGCATGTCAATCTTTGCTTAAGAGTGAATGTTATGTAATGCAGGGAGCCGTGTGATTCAAAATCAGTGGTGGCAAAAACTAGTTGTATGTACAGGATCAAATAACATGATTCATTTGCCAGGGTGAGACGGTATATATTATCGTTATAAAAATTTCATTTCAGTCTATTTCTATAGTTTACTCTGTGGTTTCCTTGGATGAGATGAATTCAGGGAACACTCGTATTTTTTTTAAAGTTTGTTACTAAATTTTGCATTTTGAGGAAAGGTGAGATGTTGCTACAGACTTTTGAATACATTCGGAATACAAAATAGTTGCTGATGCTAAAAAATGTTTATTTAAAGAAACTGACTTTTTACCAGGTAGCTAATGTATTATTACACTGTTCTAAAATTCTTTATTGAAATGATCCATATATTCCGTGGAACTCGTGAAAATTTTACGGCGGGTTCCTAGTAAACGATTAATTTAACAAAAAGATTATTTAAAATTTCATTAAATTTTAATGTAATTATCAAAACTGTTTTATACTAAGCATATGACTTAAATTTTAATACATTAATAAATGATTTATATTACTTTACTTCCCTTTCAGCGTATCAGACGTAAGTTCTTTTAAAATATTAATTCTGCCGATGCGACAAGCTAATCACACATTTACATTTTTGTTTTTATCGCTATTTCAAGGAAAGTTTGAGCAAAAGTCCTCCACGGTCAGCTATTTGTGTTATAGACTCAATTGATTTAGTGATCAATTGAAAACACTCACATTCAAGCATTTGTATTAAGTACATTATATTAAGATAAGGGAACTGTCGGCTTGTTATGTGTTTATTATTAACTTTTTGTAGCAAATTTTTCACGTGCTGATTATCTTTTTTACCATAATCCTACTGATTTATGATTGAGGCTTCAATAAATATGGGGAAAACGGTAAACATGATAAAAACACGCACGTCAAATGTCAAAGACCAATACCACCAATATGATTACAATAAAGGCTGTCTCAGGTTAATTAAAATGGCTCTACATGTATTAAGAGTCATGCCACCGTCACAGTCCTATTAATTCCGGTTTTTCCCACTATCATAAGCACACCCAAGGTTCCTTCCTTTATTGATATGCACCTTTCAGATGAAACCACAAATATGAAAATGTTATCAATTTTTTAACACAATGGGTGATAACGTTGCGTCCTTTGGTGATTGAATGATTTACGCTACTTATAATATGTTCAATTTACCAAACAGCCTCTACCTCACTGTGTGATTTTTTGGAACCTTGCATATCTTTTGAATACAAGATATCATGACGATAATGCAAGTTTTCGGGTATATAAGGAGAAACTCCCGATTGGATTCTACAGTAGAGCTGCGACAGTATTCAATTTGAACACAATTACGAAATTCTCCAATAGTCAACAATGGCAAGATTTGCTGTCGCCCTGATGGTCTGTGGCCTTTTGGCTGCTGCCAGCGGTAAGTCAAATACTATATGGTTAGCCACAGCAGAGAAATAAAATGGCGAAAAATTATAAATATTCACAAATTTTCTTGGTATTTTAGCCCTCCCCAGAGTCCAGAGGAAAATCCACCCCGACAGAATTGTCGGAGGAGAGGATGCCAAGCAAGGTGAACTCCCTTACCAAATTTCCCTCCGTAATACTGGCAGCCATTATTGCGGTGGTTCCATCGTAGAAGTCAACGGCAGACAGGTTATCGTCACCGCTGCTCACTGCGTTGATTCCGGCTCCGCACGGGACTTCACCATCATCGCTGGAGATCTTAACAGACTTGACAACAGCGGTCTTGAACAAACTCGCCAAGTTACCCGTATCCTTTACCACGAAAACTACAACGGATGGACGTTCGCTAACGACATTGCTGTCCTCTTCATCTCCTCTCCTTTTGACCTCAATGAAAATGTTAATACCATTGCCCTCCCATCAAAGGAACAACAAACCACTGGTGATATTCTTGTATCTGGATGGGGAGCAACTGCCAGCGGTGGAGGTCTTCCAACCATCCTTCAGAAGGTTCAGATCCCAACCGTTCCTGATCGTCAATGCCAAGCAGCTTATGAAGATGAAACCATCCTTGACTCCGTAAGTTTTCATGAAATCACACCAAAATCATTTTACGTACATGTTATACGAAAACCGTTGTATTCAATTATTCATATATCCATTTTTACAGGGCTGTGCTGATGCTGATTACCCTGGTGTCAACACTGAAGTCTCCTACTTCATTGACTGGCTCGAAACCAACGTACAATAAGAATGTTATTTTAGACTTCGATATAACTGCATTCGGCAATATGTTTTTTAAATAAAACCGTATTAATTCACAAAGCGAATTTGAAACACATAAATGTAACTTTCTTTTCAAACTTTCCAGCATTCATTCATTCATTCACATTGCATCCATCAATGCATTCTTACAACAACTTATTAGAAAGTGTAGACAAGTTTGTGCATTTTGCAATAACGCAGCAAGCATAAATCTTAGGAATATGTGTATTATGCTGTAAAAGGTTTATTAATGAGTTTATTTATAATAAATAAATAATAAAATTTTATAATTAATCTGTTGCAGTTGGCGGAGTTGGAACGGCGGGTGGTAGAGGCAGAGACCCGGGCTGAAGATGCCGAAGACAAGGTAATTTTAGCAAATTTTTGCTTGTGCTTTCTTTCCTCTACATAAAAAAATTCCGCTCCCTATCACTATACTCGTTTGGCACTAGTGAGTGCCTGTACTCATCAAATAAATTGAGCATAAAAGACAGTAAAAGTTTTGTTCACCCTCATCAATGATGGAACGTCATTAAACGACGTGTCTTAAAATTGTTTGCATAACATACCTATACACACCGGGAAATTCCAGAGAATACGGGTCCTCATGAAAAGATTAATTGACTTCGTTTCTAACTTAAAATGTCTTTACGTATGACTCATGTTCATATATACGCATTTCTGTTCTTAGCAAGCCAGTTGCTCAAATTACCATGGCGTTAGGAATATTATGAAGCTTTATATGTGGATGAGCAATGTAAAGTGTACAAGCAGAGTTTCAACACTCGAAATATTGCCTTGTTATTAGGTATAAGATGCTTTTACCCCAACTAGCTTTCTTTGTGTCACCAAACCTTTAGGTTTCTTGCACGCGCATTCCATGCAATTAAAAGAGTATATGAACACTGTCATTTTACAAGCTTAATAAATTATCCTGGAAAGCCTGTTTGTATAAGACGCGCACACAGGAAAGCTTCGAACTTTGTCGTTAATAAAATAAGCTAAAGTAGTGTTTCATGTGATAGCCGTTGGCAGGAGCGGAAATTATACTTGGACATTTGCATGAACAAGTTTTTACTCCTGCTGCTGGTAATGACAGCGACGACGCTCACTCCTAATGAAAGCGACAGCAGCAAGTTCACAAAATATTTAACACCTTTTGAAGGGTCTATTTATACAACTCCTTTTTTCCTGGAAAAAAAAGAGAGAAGAGACGGAAGCGGATATAGATAAAACGAATGAGAAACGAAAGGAGAGACATCAACACATCCATAAAACGCAAACTTCTTCTTACATTGTGTCGTCCCTCAGCTAGCATGTACTTTGTCGCTCTTCCATTGAGTACACACCTATAAAAGAGCTGCTCTGTGTGTCTACTGTTATACAAAAAAGAAACTCCATTCACATTTAAACTTTTATTACTAGTTAAGCAAGTTTACACTTTATGAGAACATTGAGAAAATGTCATTGGAAAAGTTTGTCATCATTGGAGAATACTTGGAGAGAAAGAAGACATCGACATGTATAATATTTATATGAGGGATCCTATAAATATGCAACCATGCATGGTTATGTATGTGCCCCTGCGCGCTCTTGCAGTTATCCGGGGTGACATTCAGGCACAGTACACACCACCGCCCCTTCATGTGACACTATGGTGACGACGACTTATGTTACTACAAGGGCTCCATGCTTGTAGACAAAATACTTTTACAAAGTAGAGAGATGAATATTTATATTGAAAGTCCTTAAAAGTCTACCAGATTCCGGCAAGAATGCACATATATCCCAACCCAACTCTCCCCCAACATGGAAGGTATACCAGGCCAAGAAAGCGGCTCGTTGCACTTATAATACATATTGTACGAAAAATATTTTCCCAGTTGGCCGTCTCTCTAGCGCTTCACTAATTCTAATTTTAAAAATTTTCAGAGTCCCCAAATGTGAGTGAATAAAGTTATCTTGGTTTATTTTGTCGAACTAAATGCCATTGCCAAGCATATAGTTGACTCTCTGGGGCTCAATTTCAGAATATTTATGAAGTGTCTGAATTACTCAAAATTGTGTACATGTCTGTTACTGCTACGCACCCGTTAAAAGCAAACTTTGCAGGTTTTCAGGCTCACATAGAGAAATCGTCAAGTCTGATGTGATGACGTATACAAGTACAATATCCATATATGCATATCTGGATGTATAAATACATTTTATGTTACTATAGTCCTTTCGCAACGTGTGCTATACAAGAAAATGAGCGCTTCAGCTATAATAGTACTTAAAATTATCCCCTTGAAACCGTGTAATTGGAGAGGCAGCTGCATTTGTCTAGAGATTTTGATATTATACCACAAAAGCATATTTATATGTAATTGGGAATATTTATGACCGCTCACACAGCGCCTCGATTTGTTGTATGAATGCCGAAACCGTTGAAATTGACTGGTCATAAGATACATCATACGTTAGTCAATAATACATACTCCACATTTTACCTTCATTCTAAATTACTACCTATGCAATGCCCAAACTTTAAAGGTACAAGGAGAGAAAAATGGAGAAAAATGTAATAGGGAATATAATTCGATTTATAAAGCATCAAAGTTGGAGTCGGACTTGGAGAGAAAGGGATAGGATCGTATACTTCCCAATTGTGCCCTATTGAATATTTTAAAGGTCATTTAAACATTGATAGCACTGCTACGCTACCTGGACTCTTGACTCTCTGTCTTTGTGGACATTTAAACGTATGCACAGGCCCATCACCTCTTTCTCCCCTTCTCTGGCTCGTAGCTCAAGTTCAATATTGTAGGGATCCGTGCCATCAACAACATTACCACCAACACAGGTACACCCCCGAGAAATAAAGGCATCGTTCAATAAGCTCATAAAATTCTATCCAATCAACCCCAACTTGTTTATTTGGAACATTTGAGCCGTGCAGCATGTCCACCGGTAATGGACATTATCCGTGGTTTGTAAATTGTGAACGAGTTAAGCAACCGATTTGGCTGCAGCAGAGTGTAAATACTTTCTAACGGTCATGCAGTTGTAGTGCCCTGATAAAACTGTTTTCTCTCTACAAACTTGAAACTTCTGGTTATGGTTATGAAGTGTATAGCTATATAGCTTCTTTCCGCCGTTGTTGGTCGCAGCTGTGTGCCATTATATGCTCCAAACCGACAGCCAGCAAATGCGTTAAAACCAACGAAATTTCAAGCAAAGTACAGAAAATTTCTAGACATTTCCTGTTATCACCATCAGCCAAAAACGATACTACTCCAAGCACACACACACATACTCACTCTTTCCTTTCAAGTAAGTATTTTTATTACTTTTCCGCTGTGAGTTTAAAGACAACTGTATAAGTACATAACTCTGAGGAGAAAGGAAGATTACACTTAAAGTTCACTTGTTTTAAGCAAAAGTTTTCCTTTCCCTTCGTTTGCTACTCTCTCTTTTTTACGGTTAACCAGCGCAGTAAATATGATGTCCAAAATAAAGAAGCTGCTGGAATTGAAGTTTTCTTTAGGTATTTAAGGCTGTAGTAGTGACATTGTGGTAAGAAAAAAGTGACTAAAACGAAAGGGAAATGATTGTCCCTACTTTTGTGTAGGAGTAGCTGGCTAACAAGACTGGTATAAAAATCCATTTGGTAAAACGCAAGATCGACATTGAACGTTAACTGCACTCTTCCGTCTCTGTTTTCTCTTTTTTCATCTCTTTTACTTGTCGGTCTACAAACAAGTTACAGTCACACTTGTTCACCCATTCACTCAACTGTGAATAGGACGCCTCTTCACCAGGTTTCCTTTTAAGTTTAAGCCAGCCAAAGAGGAGTGTATACAACGGTCAAGTATGTACAGTTTCTCTTATTGCCTGTAATTCTACTTATCTTGAGTAGTGCAGAAGTGACCCTTATCGTAAGCGACAGTAAGTTTCTTTTAAAGTTCTCCCCTTTTCTTGTAAATTCTTTTACGCTTTTTTGTCGTTGTGGAGCAGACGTACTGGTGCTGACAGACTACTAATGAAGTGATGGTCAAGAATCTGTACATTGAACTGTATTGTATATTTATTGCTACTTACGGGGTTATGTTAGACAGAAGGTGGATGTTTTTTTTTTCAAGCTGAAAAATTGTTTGTCAAGTTGCATTTTGGAAATTTGAAATTTGTTTCCAGACCGATTATATTACTATGCGCCTAACTAATCCATCTTGACAAAAGATACCCTTCAACTGCAAACATACTTTCAATTTTTCAGTGACGTACATAGTTGTGAATGATTTAATGCTTTTTTAACGAATGTAAATGAAAAGAAATAACTCAGCTGTGCTTTCACAGGCTTTTAATTTACGACAAGGCTACATTTATCTATTCCGTATCCAACGAGCTCCTTCAACGATACATATTGTTATCATGTGAGGAGAGAGGAATGATGATAGGAAAAGGAGACGGAAGACTGGGAGTGAGTGAAACGGATTATAAAACGTGAATAAAATGCAATAAATGGACCCAACTGCACCCTATGGATTTTTACATTATGACTTGCAAAAGCTCTACACTGTGAGTTTTTATACCCTTGTCCATGGAACTTTCATATAAAAACGAGTCTCGGTCTTTCTTCACCCTATTTTGTCTGCTGTAATAAGAACATCATTTCTGCTGTTATTTCAACGATCCGTTTCAAAGAAGATTCAAGTTACAAAAATAGAATCCACGTACACGCTCACGCGGCTTAATGCATACGTATTTTTATGCGTCAATCCTATTTCGACCCCTTGTAGGGAGTTTTCCCTATTTAACAAAAATAGTATACAACACGCTCGCTGACACTTTTTAGGGTACGAAAGGAAGAAGTGACTACACAGCAGAATATGTGTTCGTTGGTAGGGATGAACGTGTAAGTGCATGACATGAGGGTGACGGCGGAAAAGGTTTCGTCTTGTACAAATCTGAATTACGTAACCAACAACCGGGGAAGGGCTATATATAGTAACATGGGTATGTACATACACACACAGATACTCACACACGCATAACTGTGCCTACAAGCAGTTTGATATGAAAAGTCAAAGACAATTTTTATCTTACATTTCGTCCGAACACGAACTCACTTTTTATGCGTGACATATCGTCTTCTAATAACCGAATAGGAAATGCCTGTCCGTTGACATGGTCATACCGTTTCAGTTCACCTTATGGGTGGGTGCTGCTCCTACTGCTGTTCCTCACTGAGCGAGAAGTCGACCGATCGGATCAAAATATACGTATACATATGAAAATACATGCATACTACTGACGTAGTTACTTTGGGTAATTTATGTATACTTATTGATTGTATATGTGTATTTAGATATAGTGTCTTGTGTTCGTGTGTGTAGGTCTGTATCTAAGTATTCACCTACTTGAATTCATGTTTCATGCACATATTCATAAAGGAAAAAAGATTCATTCATTCTCGCACACACAGTCACTGAGCCGTACTTCCCCCTTTCGAAAATTTCTGTCATGAAAATGTCCCCGTTCTGTTGTCGCTTTAAGCATGATTTTTTGTCTAGTCTACTAGTAGGAGCAGCTTTAACAGACATCCGCGAAGAACTCAGGAAAGCTGAGTCGAAACCTCAACTGAGCTCACTTTTATGCTGCCGGGGCTATTCACAAATGTGCTTTTGCCGTCGTGTATTATTTTTGTATCGAGAGATGAGGAGGGCATTCTTCTTCAAAGTTGAAATCTATAAACGTCTCTGCGGAAAGATGGGATATAGACCGGTGTTGATCATGTACAACTACTACTCTATTATATTCCGTATATGATGGCCTGGAAAAAAGGAAAAGTGGAAGTAATGGGAAGCAATATTGCGTAACATAAAATGCATTTACTACAGCATGGGGTACGGTATTATTCAGGGGAACGCACGTACAATAACCAAAAAACGGGAGTCTTCTTTTCACTTCAGTTGACTCTTGTTATATTCCTTGGCTCGTCGTAATACTTGGAATTCATCGTTGGTGGAACTTGGAACTTGGAACCTGCAAAAAGGAACTTGTATTATATGTAGTGGTAATGGTGAAATGATGCCGGCAGAGAAGTAGCGGCTATAAACGCATAAAAGTTCTATCATACGAACTGTATGGGGTATCAGAAGCGGTGGTGTTGGTTAGTGGTGATGGTGGGGTTTTTTGACTGCTGTCATTCACTTTTGAATATTGCATTTACAGACTTCAGCTCCGGCTCTTGTCTCTCTCCCTCCCTTTCTTTCTCTCTACGTCTCCTTCACAGGGTAGTGGGCTGTTGAGAGTGAAATGAGGAACAGAAGGATTCTCCGAGGACCTCAAAAGTGAGGCGCGTGTGGAAATGAAATGCACCTACCATCTTTATTACTTATAATATGAATTTATACCGGAATATATTATATGTATCTACGAATGTACATGTCGCTTTTTGCTTTTATTCATCACACATACAAACACACTCAAACTGGGGCTTTTCCCACGACTTTACATACATGTTGCTGGGATTTACACGATGGTACATATTTGGGTAGCTGTGGCTGGCTGGTGTTGGCTTGTAGCGCTGGGCGCAGGAAAAGAGAGAAGCATGAAAGAATTATTGAACATTTTCGGAGAAAATGCTTGAATGGAATATGCGGAGCTTTATTTTTGTGAGTGTCTGCGGAATAGCGGATGAAAGCTGGGATGGAGGTGGTGATGATGATGAGAGCGGAGGAGGAGGATAGAGCAGGCAAAACTGCTTTTCTTGACTGATGCATTGATCGAAAGCCCTTTCAGTTGGTGCTTCCTTTTCCCCCAGATTCAAAATACGTATTATTATTATGTATGAGAAAGCGGAGGAGGTCGGTCGGTGCAGGAAAAATAGGAAAGGATGCAGGTTTTTGGAAGAGGAAGGGAGGAAGGGAAAGGAGTGCAATGTAAATTATATGGAAATGAATAGGTAGCCTTCGTGGTAAGAGTAATGACGTTTCTACTTACTTAATGCTTGCTGAATCATGTATACAGAGCACATTTATAGACACATCCGTTCGTGGTTTGCCTTATTTTCTCTTGCCAGTTAGTAGTAGAAAGCATACTGCTTGTAATGTACCTATGTGGAAAACAGAGGGTTGCCCAACCAATGCTGAATGCTGATGTCCATATTTTTTATAAGTGTAGCTACACTACATTGTCGACACATGTAGGCTGAAAATCATTCCTCCCGTTGTGACTTCCTCAATGTAAAAGCAATCGACTCATCTCTTTTCCAGATTTTTCGCGTGAATAATGATGAAAAAGGAGGAAACACCGAGAACAAGTGGAATAACCAAAGTGAGTGTGTTGGTGGGACAGGAATTTGAGTTAGTCACTCTCTATTCTATTCGTATAGGTCGTAGTAACGTATACGATTTAGCAAGACGGAATATTGGTTGACAGAAGAAGTTCAGTGTGCGACGCCATATTATTCCATTTCTATCGTCGCTCAGATCACAAAGTTGAAGTTTCGTATTTCCAGTAAAATGTTTTTGTCTTTGCACAAGCAAGCATCAGAACATTGACTATGTATGCATACTTCCCCTATCGTAGCTTTCTCGTATTTTCCTTCCATAACAAGTTTGGTCACTTGCTAAAAGGCTGTTAATGTGGCAGTGGTATTAAATGGCGCAAAGTAAAATAGGGAGTCTGGCAGTGGTGATGATAATGACAACGTTAGTGGTTAGATTCAACGTACCCTTGTTGTAGAATCACCACTACTTTACCGAATACATTCTTCCAAGTTTTTAAATGAGTCGACTATGTATCGTTTAAGTATTTTTTTGCCTCAACTTGAGGTTTCCAAATGGGTATCATTTATACACGTTGTATTTGTAAAAGGATTTTGCATCTAATCCAACGTTGAGCTTTCAACTCAACTGCAACAACGCCAACAACTCATCAGGGTACGTGTCGAATTTTTTCTAGAGAACATGTATTTATAATACATTTTTTCACTGTGTGTATACATAATGTAGAAAGAAGAGCAATATAGGTATAATATGTGTCTAAATGAACTGAACACCCCGTAGGTATATCGATTGAACATTTCATTTTGTCTTTTTTCTCGCTCTTTTCTTCCCTTCTCTTCTAACAGCCCCTCATTTTTTGTTTTCTCCCTAAGATATCGTTCTTTTCGTAGATTTTTATATTACTACACATAAGTAGGAGAAACGGAGAAGTGTGTAATCGTAGCAAGCTACTAATCAAAAAGTGCTAGTGAGAGGTTTGCATTTGGTTCCCCTACCGCACTATAACAGTCGTTGCATCATCATACAGCCGTAATGATGAAGACGATGCGCGATGATGATGATCATCGTGATATCTCTTTGCTACTCCTACTTTACTCACAAGTAAAGGGCGACATGTAATCGATTTGTATCGCAGTCTAATTGGGTTTTTGTATTCTATGAATTCGGTCTAGAATTTATTAGATAGTTTGATAGTCGTTGAATCACAATAAAATAAAAGTAAGAAACAGAAAAAAAGAATAATAGGCTAGGTAATAAAGTTTACTTACAACAAGTGATAATTTAATTTAGCAGCAGAGTTGTTGGGAAATTTACAGTTGATTCTTATACATGACAGGACCACAAAAATCAGTTAACGAAATATCGTGTACTTATAATTATAAATTTTTTTTATCATAGGCAGATTGGTAATGAAGGCCAGAGACCATGCGTCATGGTAACCAAGAATAAAATTACTTACATTTGTATAACCATGGAACCTTCCAAAAACCCCGGTTGTTGTGGCTGGATTTGACGCATTAATATATTTGTTAAAATTTAAATGCTGGCCAAATCTGGTCTCACAACAAGTTGATCACTCGTTGTTCTTTACTTGTGAGTATTATGTACCATTCTCATGTTACAATCATCTTCCTATTATAATGCATCAACACATTAACTATAGATCTACTTATATATATGTACCCTATGTATATCAACATACAGTTAAGCATAGTAAATAGTCAGTTGGTTGTATTACATTATATCACACACATATATCTTTATTTCTGCAATATCTTGTGCCTGTATCGAAGAAAAAATCTGTCTCACCTTTTCTTTAGAGATATTTGTATCCGCCAATTCAACCGAAGAGAGAAACCTCAGAAGGAGAACGGTAGTGATACAGAAGGGAAAAGGCTTCCAGTTTCTTCAAAAGATGTTAATACGATTTTTGTGTAAGGATAATTGCTTGCCTAGAAAATACAATCTGAACTCAAGTGGAAAAGAAACTTTCTTCCCAGAAAAGCCTAGATTTCTTGCGTACTTTACCAGTCAGTATTACCAGCTTTCTCAATGGAAATAGCTCTTTTGCCTGGAGTAAGAATTCTGCCGGGAAAATGTGGTTGAGATTGGTTTGTACTTTGTACTTTACTTTATACGTACTTTCCCCTGTGTGGCCGTAGTCTTCTGAGATTTTTCTCATTAGACGGAGCTTAGAAACCACGACGGATTGATAAGTAGACGAAATGTATTATGACCACAATCATCATCATTTTTAAAACATCGAAATGAAAATATTTCTCTTCCACAGCCCAGCCATTTTGTAATCTGCAAACGGTACAACGAATTACTTTTGTAGTAGAAACCACCAACACTGCTGATAACCGAATTCGATACACATCTATTGCATTTTTGGATTTTATCATTGTGATGTAACCGAATAGACGTTATAATAGCTAAGCCCAAGTTTTACTTTTTTATTCCTTGTTTGCTTCTCAAGTTTGTCTTGTTTTTCCAATGTTACACACTGATCATCAGCATCACCATTCATTATTATTCCTTTTAGTATTATACTCTTTCACAATTTCTTTCTCTTTCTCTTATTTTTTTTTCTGTTCAACTCCCTTTACTAATAATGATTTAGTAAGAGGAAATGGGAAAGGGGATAATATAAAAGAAGAAACGAAGTGGTTGTTTGGTTTGGCTGGGGCTACATTGGGAATTTGTATACATGGCCTGTTCGTGCTTAAGTGGTCTTATATATGCTTAGTGTATACACTGCCTAAATAAGTTGTCTTGTGTGCCATTGTTCAACTTTTCTTTCCTCCTTCATCTCATTCAACTTTACCCTATACACAGGAACATGATCTATATGGGTACGGAATAGAATGTTTTAGAATTCTTTTGGTGGCGGTGGTAATATATAGTTTGAGGCACTGTTGGGCTCGAGCTTGTTGTGCAATAATGTGTATTATCATTTTCCTCATTGTGATATATGCAGAAACCTACATTATAATATTTTTAGGCTGTGAATGTATCCCGTTTTCTGTAAAACCAAGTTACTCCAAGTAGATGAAAAAACTTTTCTTACGCCATATAATAAAGCATTATCTCTGTTAATATAATACTAATAAGAACAATAATACTAAGAATAAGTAAGTAGAAGAATAGTAAGCAGGGAGGAAAGACAAGCATAATATGCCATATGCCAATAAACATACAACATAATATGAGGAGAGTAAGCAATGAATGTTGGCAATGGGTCATTCAGGAGCAATACAAGTAGCCCATAAGTAGCAAAGTGCCTATACTACTCAACAAGAAGCCAGCGGTAATAATGACGTTAAAAGTAGCGTTGTTCTAAGTTGTATAATACCTACACTTATATAACACTCCTACAGACTTGCATATATTTACAACTGCCGGAAAAGTTGGTTTCTTCCAATGTCAATGCAATATGGTAAAGAATAAATGTCCTATATGTACAATAATAATAATATATTTACTAGAACATACCCGTCTGCAAGTACAGACAACGCTCACGTTTTCCCCGAGATAAAGTAACACGGGAGCAAGTTTAAACTCTTTTCCTGGTTTTATGTTTACCTCTACATCTACAACTAATAGTTATACTACTACATACACACACCGAGAGCAAGTGAGAGAGAAGGATAGCGAGAGAAGAGAGAGAGAGAGAAACAGACGCACACGTATCCTCCAGTAAAGAGAATATTTTGCTTAGCTGCCTCTAAAGAATACAGGTCTGCCTTTCTTTTATTACTTTACCACCACTTCTCCTACCACTGCTGCTTGATCCATTCGCCTTTGCCTTTTCCTCCTTCCCTACTTGCTATGGCTCCCTCGGTAGAACTAGTGACGGTGGTGGACGTATGGACGGTGTTATGGAAGGTCTGAAAAAGCAGAAGTAGCAGCACCCGTAGTAGCAACGACATTTCACCCATATAACCACCTCGCAGAATTATATACGTGCTCGCATTATCCAAGCAGTAATAATACTCTTTCAGTGCTACAAAAAAAGCTTGCTTCGTGTTTCCACAAGTCGTATAATACTGCTTTAGCTCCATGCTCTCGAACGTACGCTCTCCCTCTCTCTCTCTATAGCTGTGTGTATCGCCTCGCCACCGCCACTTGCCTGATACATTTTCCCTTTTTCATGTGGGGAGCGAACAAACACAGAAAGATCAAGTTTGTACAAAAGTAAGTTCTCCTTACAATGCTGCTTCTGCTGCTGCTGCTACTAGTTCACAGTATACAGCACGCAAAATAGCAAGCGGAAAACCAAGTACGTTGGATAAAGGGGCTGCTTGCGTTTTAGTTTCGCCTATGTACGAACCTACGTGTTATTTAAGTATGAAGCGGAAGGAGGGGAAAACGCTGCTGCTGCTGCTTGCTACTGCTACCAACACAGCACTCTGTAAAAAGCCATTGGTAGTGCTACTCTAGACGAGGAACAAGTATGAGCACTTTTCCTCCGTTATTTTACCGTTTATACACTTTTACTCATGGCTTTTTTTCCTATGGTGTTTCACCACCGTCGCGGCTATTCAATCTCTACCATATGTATATAGTAAGCAGTTTATGTGTATGTGCGTCCCTCGAAGCAAGTTGTGGTGTGCTGCAGCGGCAAAGAGATATAAAAATTGCCAAATGTATTTCTAGTGTGAGTGGACGGCGAACAATAAGAAAAAATAAGCTCGCTATGGAAGTACATTTTTTTAGATAACTACATGTACGGTCGCTGCTTCTGCTGCCGTACTTTCTCTTTCTCTTACGAAACTTGTTTTGTTACCGCTGTTTCTGCCATTCTTATTCCCAGTCTGGTATGAACTTTCATTTCAGTATTTCGTGCGGTGCGTGCGTGTAGCGTTCATCGTGTTTATTCTCTTTTTAGCTTTATATAACGTTATGTGCTGTAATATTGTTGTTATTGTCGACGTCCTTTCGCGCTACCACCATTGCCACCGCTGCTGCTGCTGCTGCTACTGTTGAACAAATATTGCTTTTTTGAGCAATCGAGAAAAAGAGAAAAAGTGTTTCGTTTCTTGGTAAATAAAAAGTTTCGTTGCAGAGAATTTTTAAGTAGTGTAACACTACTTTGCATAAAAATCGCTTTGCCAGAGAACTAAGAACCAAAGGAAGAAAGTTGATGGTGGACATTCCAAGCAAAGAATTTAAAAGCAGGCGTCTGTAGGTTACAACAACCAATGTATCTTTCACAACTCGTGACTAATTTTAAACAAAACAAAACTGAGCAAGTAAATAAAAGCTGTGCATATCGTCATAAAATACATTTATGTAGTTTAAAAAAATCTACAAACTTTGTTCATTTCTATACAACAGGGTAAAAAGTGAAAAATGTCTTTTTCATTTTCATTAAAGTATAATAAGAATTTATGTCGCGACAACTCCACTCGTATTTTTTTATTAACTTTCCCATTGCCCATTTGACAATTACAGCAGTGCTACCACACACTTTTTTTATTCCCAGAGAAAATTAACTTACTGCCGCTCCGGCTTTGTGTAATGTTCCATTATCGATAAAAACCGGAAGAAACTACTAATAAAGTCAAGACAGACATAAAACGAATTGGTAATAAAACAGTTATATACTCTTTACAAGCACCCACGTTGCTTCTCACTTGGGATACAGCAGAAAAAAATATTTTCCAGAAGCCGAGGCCGAGTCTCAACTTGGAATTGACGCGGTTATCTCAATTTCATAAGTGAGCAAGTTTTCATGCCCTGTCTGTCCTGTTGGATTTTCTGTATCAAACGTTGTATCACTCGCGCCTTCCCTGATCCTGATACGATCCGAAGGGAGAAGTAACGTCGAAAAATCGTATCTTTGTCAAAGTTGGTAGCTTTTTGGTTGCTGAGATTTGAGCCGAATATTGTGTACAAGATACAAAAAAACCTATCTATAATCTTTACATACATACACGTATCTTGCCACACATAAATCCATTTAACTTGGTGATACTTACTATGAGTGTGCTGTTCCCATTATTAAAAAAGAGAAAAGCACATTTACAGGCTCATCTCTAAATATACACACCGATAGACCCCAATACTATATTAAAAACCTTTCTTTTTCTGTCCTCTTTTCTCTGTGTTTTAGTGTACCTCAAAATAATCCTATCACTGTTAGCTTCCCCAAAAAACTGTGACTTTCTCTCTCGCAGTATATCTCTTTATCGTTCCCAGTAGTTGTGTCTGTGTTTTTGTTTGTGCCTGATCGGATTATTTCCTCAGTATCAACTCCCATTATAATGATCAACATCACTGACGTTGTCCTCTTCCTCATCACCAACATTTCGCTTCCCTGACCCTGTCGTATTTTCGTGTCACTGTCTCGTCTTGTCATTGGAAGGAAAGAGAGCAGAACGTTAAAACGGGAAAATACAAAAACCCAGCAAGCACCGCAATAAACAAACATTTCTTTTTTACGTAGAGCATTGCTCTGGCTATTGTATCGGGTACTCAAATAGAGAAGCGATAAAAGTTACGTACGTTAACAATAAAAAAAGTTTCTCTCTATGGCTCTCCAGCTGATGATGGAACGAAGGATTTAATAAAGGAAGAAGCTGTACAAACGACCGTATACCTATATATGCAAGACTGGCCATCAAAAATGTCTTTTAATCCTACTACTGTGTATCCTCCCCTGCCACAATGATCAACCACGTCGTCGTTGTCGGAAGACGCATTATTTTTTGAAAGACGCAAAGATACATCGTACGTATCCTTGAGAAAGAGCTAAGCCGTGTTTTCTTTTTTCCCGGGCCTGTCACAAATCAAACGAATGTGTTAGATTTGGTCCCTATCCTTTTGTATCTGAAAGCCACAGAGCGCATTAATCTCACATCCCATTTCGTGCTCTCCTTTCATATATGCCTCCATGTAATTCTCATACTTCTCATCTTCTTCTCTGCAAAATACGGCACACCGGTTTTGGGGAGAACGTACGAACGTGGTGAGCGTAAATGGGATGGGAACCCATCTTCAGACACTGATACTGTGATTTTGGATGCTACAGCAAACTTGCTTGTTGATTTATTTTTTCCTTTGCGATTTTCCTTCTAAGAAAGTTATGTCGGGGTGATTGATTCCTTTTGTAAAAGGTCATCCTGTCAACAACTAGTTTGGTTGGGATTTGTGTTTTCCTGAATGGAAGACACACCTACATTTTCCTACATTNCCTACATTCAGCAACGTTCCAACGTCGACTTTTGTTTCACCTTTTTTGGACGACGCCATCTCTGTATGTTTGTAACTGGTTTCGTTTCCTACGTATTCAGCCACGCATAAACACACGAGGCAAAAAATTTTTTTTTTACCCATCTACCTTAAAGCCAATAATCCATTTGTAATTCCAAGAAACGGAAATACAAAACAGTAAACGAGACAGGTCTTCGGGAAAATAGAAAGTTTTGTCGATTGACTTGTGACTGTCACAAACCGTGCCATCAGATCGGATCACATCACATTACTCCAGCTGGAAAAAACTTTTTGCTGTAAACGAGACAGGTCTCCGGGAAAATAGAAAGTTTTGTCGATTGACTTGTGACTGTCACAAACCGTGCCATCAGATCGGATCACATCACATTACTCCAGCTGGAAAAAACTTTTTGCTCCTTCCTTCCTGTTCCATTTTGTTTGCTGCTGCCACTACTCCGTCTGCCGTGGGTAAAAAAGAAGTGAAAGTAAGACGGACAATAACACGATGATCATGAAACGAGCCTTTTGTTTTTCTTTTGTGACTTGAAAGCTGACAAGGAAAGGGCTTAAGTTACTTGTCCTGGCAGCTATAAATACTTATGACAACGACGATAGTATAAGGATAAGAAGATCCTTCTTGTTCGAGTTTTGTATGATTTATGTACTCGGCCAAGCTTTACTTCGCCTGCATCTCGTCGTCGTCGTCGTCCTTCGCCTCGCGTGTTTGGTTATTATTGCAAGTTGCTTCGAGGTTACCACGAACGGTATCGTGCGCGTAGAAAACTTCTTCCCCGTGTTCAGTGCTATAGTACTATTTTGTTTTCCTCAATTTCTTCCGTAATATCAACTTATTTGCTGTTATATACGCAAGTCATTTATGGAAACAAGCTAACAGGACAAGGAACGCAAGACAAAGGACATCATCCTTCATGTTGATGGAATTTCTCGGTTAGTGTAAATAAACCCATTTTTCACTTTTATTCCATCTTTTTTTCTATATTTTCTTTACAGCCTCGCTTTCTCTCGTTCTACGAACGGAGTCAGCGAAGCTTGACACCAAATAACCCATTGTTATAGGAAAATTGCATCTTATCTATAATATTAAAACATATAGCCCTATCGTTTCATTCAAGCCCCTAAAAGTAATGAATGAAACGTCTACTGTAAATAGAGCGCCATTTGGGGATTTGAAAGAGTACATGTTAGGAACAAAGGGAAATCATTAATTTACTTTCATTGACCAGTACATTTCCATATTTTGCATTGACATGCTTCTTACACTTTATTGACGAAAACACCCAAAAAGTATTTAGAATAAATATTTGTCAAGAATTGAACAACGCTTAATGTGTGCTACGTACAAAATTTCCGGCATTTCTAAGTAATCTTTCCCCATTATTTTTATTTGTTGCCCTACAAATACCCTGTGTTTGTTCCTTATTATTGTCCTCATTTATGATTCAGGCAGTACAAACACATGATACAGAAACATTCCCGTGCTCGTCAATGTAGGCTACCTAGCTACAGTAGACTAGACTAATGTAGTATAATGACAGCGCCTATACTAGATGAGTCCATTATGAAAGTCGGTGAGTAATTTGGCAACAAACAACTTATGCGGCTATTCTTGGCTATTAGTATACAATCCTTTGATCTGATTATTGGATTTCTCTCTAACCTTATTACGTCCCTGACTTCATGTGCTGTTTAGAAAGTATCCATAATACAAGGGCTGTGGCAACGGGGCAGGTGTAACATCAAGCAGCACATAATACACGCCGAGCTAGATTATGGACAAGTCCTTTACCAATAATGCCTCAAAATGATCGATGTTGAAAGAACAGGCAGTAGTAGCGTTTCCGCAATCAACATGCATTAAGTAGCATTACTGACGATGGCAATTTGGATTTGCGAAGGAACATAGGCAAAAGTTCCATTAGGGAAATTTGCAATTCACCAAACGACTTTTGTCATCCCACCATTTTAACAGATGGGAAGAGGGGAAAAGGAGAATAGATATATGTTTCCTGATTGTGGACCTAAAATAAAAGTTTAGTCGTGCAGCGGCGTGTTACTGCACTTTATTATACGCTTTCACTTTTATTATTTTTATAACTGACTCAACGAAACGGTACACACATATTTGATTTAGAATTACTTCGACCAAGTTTACTTATCCAATACTGCATGCATGGCAAACACATATGGAGCCTCTCAAATCCAGTTTTTATCTGGTATTTTACCAGAACATCCAGATGATAACTCTTTATAAAGAAGAATCCTTTTTTTATCAGCTTAACTTATTTCTGCTCCATATCCTCTGATTATGACAGAGCATGCAAATGGTTACTTTTTCCACTCGATCTCAGAAATTGAGCTGCGATTCACATTTGATGTAGAAACAGCAAAGGAGTGTGAAGTGGCGTGGCGCATCGCACTTTCCACCAATATAAAGCCTACGTAGCGGCACCATTACTGCGGTTTCCCCGTATATCCCGAAATGAATGTACATTTCTCGGTGTAAATGTGTTAGTGGCATGACTATGAAGAAATTTGGCCATTCTCTACTACTCACTCTTCTTGTAGGATAATTATCGTTATCACCACCAACACCATTACCATCACCATCGCTTTTCGCCCTCACAGCAGTAAGATCGCTACAAGAAAAACCCGTGAAAATATAATTAAGCTGAAGCGTGCGCTATTGCTACTACTTGAGTTAGTCCAGTGTGTAAATATTGAACGCTGTTATTATGACCGTTTTCCCTCTCGTTACTTGACGCATATTATTTTCTCCGCTACAGCCACAATCGAGCATGGCACAACTTTAAGAAAGGAACGAATTGCTAGATTAAAGCAAGAGCTTGCTTTTGTCCATGTCCGTCTCCGTCGAAATCTTGTGTGCAGTACGCCTTCTCTGTTTTCGTCAATGTAGAACACCAGCAACGTTTTATATTACTACCATCATCACATCACACACATGTTTGTACAATGAACATTGCATGATTAAAGTAATATCTTTCACAACTCCGCAACTGTCAATCAGACACAAGATTGCGTGTGGTAATAGCCCGAACAGCTTATGAGCTTCATTGAACATTACAAAGTTTATTACTGCTCCTGCCGCCGCCGCCACTACCCTGCATTGTAGACATTTTACTTGAGGGGAAAATATTGGCAGTGTAAAAAATTCTAGGTATTTTGTTCGCTACCCTTTTCTCATTCACAGTTGCTTGTATAACCAACCATCACAGCTCACTACTACTACGACTATCTGCAATAGTCTTCAGACGTAGTCACGATAGGAATAGGAATAGAGCTCAACTCCCCAGTTATAATAGAAACGTGTCTGCCTCCCATATCCAAAGCGTGTAGCAAACTGTGTTTATGTAAGTGGAAAATGACTCTCACAAATATGAAGAGTAATATCCGGTGGACAAACTAGTACTCACTAGCTATATCACATCCAGGAAAACGGGGAAAAGCGTATCCACTCTCTTGTCGTTGTGGCGTGTATAAAATTAACTTTGTTACTGCCTATTTCCCCACTTTGTCTCGCATCCTGGTGTTCCATATAATACAAGGTGTTTTACTGTGTGAGTAGATTACTTGCACTACTTTTGCGTCGTGTTCGTGTTAAAGTAGAGTATAGTCCCTGGAAAGAAAAATATCATTTTAACCGACAGCGGCGGGAAGGGAAAGTGGTAGCATTTGCAACGCTGGCCAAGGGTAGGAAAAAAGAGAGATAATTTGGTGGTCGGGTAGTGGAAAACAAACTTAGCACAAGGGAGAAAAATGTCATTCACTAAAGTAACCAGATTTTTTATTAGGTTAGTGCATCCATGAGAGTTGCATATGATATCACCATCATCATCATCAGCATCGTCATCAGTGTGTCCCTCATCACCACTGTTTCTACTGTCAAGGCACCACTCTCTCCACCCACCACAAGAGTACATACTAGTACCAGGAGGCTAGCGACCGCAAACCATATCATAACCATGTCCATGAGCTAGCAAGTCTGTTGTGGACAGAGTGGTAGTAAAATAGACGCAAAAGCAATGACTGTCAGCTCATATTAGGAAATAAAACTAAAACAGTTATGAAATTGCTGTAGTTTTTGTTCCAACTTTTACTCCTTTTCTGCTATGCAGCAGCCATCACCACTGGTACTCCCGTCATATTCGCCAAGTCCAGAGCAAAAAAAAATTGTGCCAGAGAACCAGTCGACTCCCAAAGTTGAAGTTTTTAGAGCATGCAACAACGACTCCATATAATAAATATAAATAAAAACGTACCTTCATACACTTTACCGTTGTGCAATCGCCATCATCGTCATCATCAGTAGCAGCAGCGGGAATAAATTTTGTCTTATAAAAATCTCTCCGTGTAAAATTCCCTCTTTTTACCCGGAATATTTATGATAATACGATTATCTTGTATTCAACAGCATATACCTAAAAACAATTCCCTGTGCAAACAGGATAACCACGAAAAAGTATAACAGCGAAGACAGACAGGAACCCATCAACATCCTCTTCCCCCTGATCGTCATCATTTTCCTTTCTGTTTGTTCCGCAAACAAAATTACACAGTGTTGTATAATATGCGTAACATTTCTGCAGGATGGGCTAGAATGCCTAAAATGCCCACCATAAATGGGTCATCATGATCCAGCATAAACAACATATTGTTGCTTGATTATTATTATGTTGCGTTTTGTGTTAGAGAGGTTGAGTGTATTCGTTGGAAAGCGGTTAAAATGCACCACTGTGTGTAAACAAGTGAATACATTATTTCAAAGTTTAGTAACATATTTCAACTCTGCATTTATTTCTCCTTGGAAAGGTTGCCCGTGTGTTGCCCTGCCTTTGTGTGTGTAATGATTGAAGTTTTTGCACTATGACAACGTAATAACGCTGTTACTGAATTGGAAACCGTAAAACTTAATCATAACGATAATAGCCGAAGGTTGCAAAATTATACCACTATAACCATCAGTTCCAAGTAAAACTACAAACATTTAATGACCGCAGTTTTTTTCAATTGGCTTTCTCTCTCGCGCGCCCTTTCTCTCTCCCGTGTTAACGATCTTTGTCACTTTTACCAAGGCGAGATACGCCATAAAGATTGCGATAACGATCATTGTTTCTCGCGACGTGATGCGCCTTAAGCGGTTAAATTAAGATAAATTGGAACATTCGCAATTATTTTTATACGGCTAGATCATAAAGTTATGCATTTATAAGTTGGGGCGGTGTAAATATGTATGGATATGCACGTGACTATATAGTTTGTATGTCGGGTTGTCCTTGGAACAGAAATTTTCAAATTAGGAAACATTTTTTTATATTTGCAGGATGTCGGTTGCTTGGTTATATTTTATGTATCTACGCCGCTGGTGTTGGAATTTCAGAATCCAACACTATAAGATATTTTATGGAAAACTGCTTAAAGTTGTGTAGTCTGTGCCACATACATTATACTTGAAATTGTTCTACTTTTTTAATACTTTGTCGTTACAACCCCATTCCGCCAAAGATGTTTGACGTGTCTAGTTTTGATCAATGCTGGATGACCTAGTTGAGTAATGTAGCATATTTTCAAACTAAAATTTCTAAACGTATCTACGAATTTAGGGGGTACAATCCTGGTAGATTTACATATTTGCAGGTATTTGTGCGAGTATTAAAAGTAGGATCCATTTGGCAAAAGAATGAATTCGGAATGTAGTGAAATGCACAACTTATCATGTGTGCCTTCCTTTCACTAGCACTACTTTAGGTCAGGAGAGTAGGGCACATTATTAAAATGTGGTGTATTACGAGTAAATAACTTTTATGAAGTTTTTCTTTCTCGCTTTCGATCCCTCTCTCTCTCTCTCTCTCCTTGATCTTATGTCTATATCTGCATAGAAAAACCGTATGTCGAGATCAGAAATGACAATAAAATGAATGGGATAAAAAGAGATTAGATAAAGCAAGCAAAAAGAGAAAACTTTTCTATGAATGTAATTCTCGGGGCTCTTGGGAACCTTCCCGACTTTTTTCAAAAAGTTACTACATTATTATGAATATATTTGGAGAAAGTGGTGAGGTAGAAACGGCGAAAGCTCAGTCTGTCACTAATGGTTAAACGGGACCCTGTCGTACAAACTTTTTGTCTCTTCAAAGAAAATGTCAGTTTATGGCTTCTTTGTGAGAAAGATGACAAATATGAAAGACTATGGAATGGAATTATACAATTTTTAGTATTCAGGATGGTTCTATTGATTAAACTTACAGCGAGAAAACGGTGTTTTGATGAAATAATTGTGTTCAGAGACCCAGTAGTCCGTATATACTGTGTATCTATAGAGGGGATCCTTATTATGAACACCGATCTTCATATCTTCCTTTCTTATGTTATCATAAAAACGTCGTGTATGTTTTCTCTTTAAAATATTTAAAATTCTCAGTTACAAGTTTAAATAGCAAAATACTAGGAAAAATGTAACGAGAGACGAAGAAATGAAGATTGATGATAACAAGGACTTCCAAACATGAATTACTGAAAAAAATTAAAGAAGCAGTAATAATAAGACTTAAAGTTAATTCGGGTTTATGGTTTATTACTTGGTTATGCCCTTTGAACAGCCAAATTAATATTTCCACACAGCTGGAGCATTTTGTTTCTGTCGAATCTCCCCGTGTGTAACTGATGTGCTCACTTTTTCATTCTTCTAATTCTAATTCATTCTGCTTTCTCTCATGAACATCAGAACTTGACCGAAGTCTTTTGTCCTCTTCCTCTAATAGGATTTTCACTTGACTCCCATTTTTCATTTTTGCCTTGTCTAATAACGAACAATATCAAATAATCCAGTAGCACTACAATAGTAATTCATTTCTGAAGGCTTCTTCATCTTCTCCGTATGTATAAAGTTTAAATGATGTATAACCTCACATTATAATGTGCTCGACTCTCACTATCCGATTCCTTGAAAATGTGGTCTAGAATCTACCTTGCGTTTTTCTTATGTATATAAGAACACCCCATTCAATTGATACGATCCCAATCAAGTTTCCGTAAAAAATCGATATCAACACAACAGAAAATATTTTTGCACGAAATCGTTTCTCTCTCGCACCATCTCTTTCACTCTGAACGCAAAAAAAAAACTAAATCCAACCTGCACACGTAGAACGTAATGCAATTTGTTGGATCCTACACAAGAGAAAGAAAGAGTCAGAGGGAAAGAATAAGAAAAAAGACTTTATCTGTCGAATGCTTACATGACTTTCTTCTCCATCTGGTTCCTTTACATTTACAAACATCCAGACACACATATTTTATATGAAAATGGCTATGGAGAGCCTATCATTCTTTTCTCTGTTCTCCACTCGAAATAGGCTTGCCGCTTTACTTGTGTACCTACAAAAAGCAAAAAAAGAGACTGAGAGCTTAACTAAATATATATGGGAAACTCTCATTCTAATGCCAACCTTCATCAGCGCGAAACGTAAAAAAGAGAAAGGAGGATCAACATCTGAAAATGTTGCGGAGAGACACACATCCCCTAAAAAAGAGGGAGAAAGCATGTGAAAAATAAATACAAATAGACAAAGAACACTGAACACGGGACGATGCTTTCAAGCTCAACACAAAAAACACACACACAGAGACACGCATACACTTGTGTGGCAGCAGATGAATCCAAGATGAATCAAGATAATATGTCTGTGTAAACCTATTTACTTGTGTGGTGGATAATAGCAAGAGAAAGGGGAAGCCCAATGATATATACCAATACTCGTAAATAATGCTTTACTTTGTTACTCCGTCCTCTACTCACTTTCATATAGGGACGTTATATGGGTTTCTATATTTCCAAGGGTGAACAGAATGCAGCAGAGAGTAGCAAGGAAGCGACTTTTACAATAAAAGTGTATTTACGCTCTACCCCGTGCCGTTACAAATGGAATGACTTGCAAGTATCTGAATGAGAGTAAAAGTGGATATTAGTTTTGTGTAAATGCGATGCACAAGATGAAGCCCTACATAACTGTTCTTTAGCCCTTTCCGAGAAAGTAAAGTAGGATGATGGCTGGATGGGAGAAGAAACGAGTCGTTAAAAATGTGTACGGGAGGCTATGGAGTAAACGAGTTGTATCGTTTTCTGCTGGAATGAAACGTGGTGTGTGTATCTGTGTCTGTGAAGTCGCAACTACCTCTCTTGATGGAATATTGGATTTTCGAAGAGAGGGAGAAAGCGGAACAGAACATGCATAGATACAAATATGGACAATGTTGACAGGACAGAGCTGATAAAGTGGTAATCTTCGTGATCACAGCGTGGTAAAATTATTGTATGTCGTTTCATAAGCCTTTTGCCTACCCCTGGCCTACAGGAAAAAATTGCTTCTTTTGTACACTTAACTTATTACTATTGCCAACGTATGTACATTGTGCACATTACTAGTTTTTTACGTGCTGTCTACCTCAATCAGATTTCCGTGTGTAGGCAGTTATATCTGTCGTAGTCGAGTATCAATACGTAGAGTATAAAGCTGCAAGATATTTTTTAGCATTTGCAACGCCATTACCATTTTTCAACTCCTTCCGCTCTCCCAAACTGAAATAGATGGTACACGCAGAAAGAAAATTCATTTGAAGAAAATCGTTTCCTTCGGCTGCTCCCGCTGCCGCTATTGTACATAAAGGTAGTAATACTGTGTACAACAAATGTGAAATAATAATGAATAAATAAGAACAAAACAGAAAGAAAAGTTTGGCCACTTTAAAAGCGGATATACAATGTAGAAAGAGTAAGGTCGTGCATGAACTTTGCGAGTTTTCAGCAGGGGAAAGAAAAAGAAAGGTTTTATCGATACGGCAACTCCGCAATAATTTACATGAATGCAGCGAAAGTTCCTGTTTGGAGGTAGTACTACGGAATTCAATGGCATGCAGTTATTTTTTGCATTTCTACGCTCATGCATTTGTAATATGAGAAGTGGCCTGAAAAACGGGCAAAATGTAGTACAGGTACAAAAATCGTTACTGCATTTTACTATGCCGTTCACATACCTTCGTTTTGCCGCTGACGCTGCCCCCTAACACATTTATGGTCGGGTATCTTTTTGATTCTTACACGGTATTCATACTACATACATTTAAAATAAAGTCCGCCCTTTTGTTTTATCTCTGTGATCTCTGTTTAATGAAAAGAAAATATAAGTTATGTGCCCCGACCGTGTTTTCCTGTATAAGTTATATGACATGTTTAAAATAGCCTCATACTCAGTGTCGTACTGCAGGTTTTTAGTGGGGAACTAATATGAATATATGTATAAGCAGAGAGTTGACTTTTTTGCAAGATTCATGACCAGGCCCAAGGGAAGAGACAGAATTAAGTTGGAAGCGTTAGCATTTTGCGCATTTGTAATAGAAAGTAACAGAGTGTATGCATACACATACATACCTATACCATGTTTTGCTTATAGATTAAACACACCTTTCAGAAGACAACAGAGGTTGCCCTATAAATGTAAATGAGACTATCGAAATTGTTGTCACTTAAAATTAGATACTGTCGCATCCTCTTTATTTAAATATGCTTATATTTTACATACACAAATGTAGCTCCCTTCTCGACGAAGTCTTTAGCGTCTATATAGTAAAACTGTGTGTAGGCCCCCTTTTAAAGTTTTTGTATAAAATGTATATTACAACAAGAGAAAATGTATACTCATTCGTAGATATTTTTACGATTAAATTATTATAGAGAAACTAAAAACTTTATATGGAATAGAACTACGTAACTAATTCGAGGTCATTTTACTTTCCTCAGGAGAATGCAAACGTCTGCTCCGTTCTAGTAACCGAGTTAAGTTTTTATTTAAAAAAAATACCATATCAGAGGAGGAAAAAGAAGAACAAAAGGATGTCCTTTCAATAAAATTGCTTAACTGTAATTCCAGTGGCCCATGAATAGAACAAAAGACTATCTACTAAATACAAAATGAGCGCATATCTCTCGAAATGTTTTCTTTTCAGTAATGTGATATAGAGTAATAAAGCAAGCAGGAGGAAAGGGTTGTAATAAGTAAAGGAGAGTATCACATTGAATATCAAATTGTTTCCAAACTAGTTGTACATCCTCTCGGGGAGCAGGAGGGTGTCTTTTTGTAGCAAAGACTTTCCTCGTATGGGGTACGTATTGTGGCAGCAATACAAAAACTAGGCTCAGCAGTAGCAGTAATAGTAGCGGTGAGAAGAGAAAAAAGAAGGTTGCGAAAATGTCAGTTAATATTATATGGGCATGCAGAGGTTGACAATGAAATACGAGCTGCGATGGTGAAGCCGAGCTATTTTTCACTACTTAAGATTCCACTCAAGTAGGATTCCTTTTTGCTACTACAAAACTACGTATTTGCACACACTACTTGGGACTATGCTCAACTGTGTCCCTGTGTGGTTTGTGTATGTGGCATTAGATACCTGCTCTATATATTTCCACGAAAGGTACTCCAAAGTTACTCTCCTTTTCAATAATACCTGAATGTGCGTATAGGCACTGGGTTTCGCTGCCCGGAAAATGCACAAATGCCTAATCCTGTTCATATTCTACATTCATGTGATAATATTACTTACTGGAAACGTCGTCGAGAGCGGAGCAGGAAATTGAAAATATGGATAAATATGCAAATACTAGAAAGGCTTACTGAAAACCGGAGAAGCAAAGTACATGTCTTTTGAATAATATCCTGCCCCTATTGAACAAATGTTTATACAAAGTTATTCCTTCGCTTTTTCTTCACTGTTGAGCTGTGCCGTGTTCGTGATCTGATGAATGACCTTAAATGCAATCAACCGTGTAGTAAAACATATTTATGATGAGCTTAAATTTTTACGGTGGAGTACATTTTGTAAAGAGCAGTGTATACTAATGTAAATTGGAAGTTTCGAAGAAGAGGTATGAAAATATTTTTTAAAAGTATTATCATTTCATTTCTGTAGTACTATAACCAGTCATCAGAAACCAGTAAATCTTGTCATTTACCATTCATGTACAAAATATTTCGTCTCATTCTTCCCTAGGATTGGTCGGCTGCTCAGTCACAGAAGAAGGAACAAGACGTAGACAGGCATAGAAAGTTTTGTGTTATGTCCGTAATTTATACGTAATGTTCTGTTAAAGAAGGGTAACATCGGCAGGATCAACCAAAAAGTAAAAAAATATATTAAATATATGTTTAGCAGAACATCAATATCAAATATGTATGATAAAATGGCACACCTACAAGGTTACGGACTTATGATTCACGTTCCCCCAATCGATGAAGGTTATATTATAGATGTACCAACGAGACTATTTCATAACATACCGTTATATAATCATTTCAGGATTGCTTTTTCCTGCTATATGATGTGTAGCGCTCTATGAGTGAGACAAAATACATTCTAACAACGTGGGTGGATGGGTGGTCTGTATAAGTAGAGGTATGGCGTTTACTTGTAAGAAAAATTATTCATTAGTGGAGACTGAAAGCTTATTTCCCCTTTTAATTCTTCTCTATTCAATGTGGAAAAC
>JAHZNE010000895.1:0-23014 GCA_027744055.1 Callyntrura sp. NNG-2020 | reverse complement strand
CTACATCTAGTGCCCAAGTGCCCTATTGAGACTGAATTTGGCGTTACGCCAATTAAAAACTGCCTAGCATTTACATTAAGTATTGAAAAAGACACAGTGGATCATAAAATAATATGATATCCAAAAACACTTAAAAAAGAAAATAGTGAGTAATGCAAAGCATACATTTTTTACTGTCTATAACTGTTTACGTCAAGTGCCACAATGTTTTTTTCGACAGTTGCAAGACAATAAAAACTAAAAAGAGATGGTGGCAATTCCACAAACGTTCCATTCCCATAATTGTAATAGTTCCAATAATTTAGTCTATCAATTTAGTTCCCACCAAAATCCTAGCTATCCATACACTTTGCATCATGTCCATGTCACATCACGTAACGCAACATATACCAAAATCCCGAACAAACAACAAATATGAACAAGTAGTCCCTTTGGGCCATATCCAGTGGGATTTACTATTTTCTGAATGTTTGAAATCATTTTAAGCTTTCTATTTGACAATACACAGAGAATTCTCTCCATGAATGCTCCTCTTCCATAAACTTGTTGTTCATTCATGCACAATAGCAATACAAAGATGATATTTCTCAGGAAAAAATAAATCCCGTTCAAAGCATCATCGTCCCATTCGTACCTTCAAAGGAGCAACAACGGAGCAATATTATATTGGGTTTCGGATGTAGAAACGTGTACATGTGTGTACCAATGCAAAGAAGCAAAACTGTTTTTTGTCTCCCTTTGGGACCCCAAACAGAACAGCCGCGTTTTTATTTCGTCATGAATTGTGTGCATTCATACGAGTCCCTTTTCCATCATCCCACAACTCGTCATTCTAGCATATAACCTTCAACCTCCATTTGAAGGGACACATTTTTCTCATTATGTAAACTTTACTAAGTCCCGAGGTCTCAAAATGTGCAGAGGGTTGAAAAATATTGTGAAGTAAAATTTAAAGAAAAAAAGAAGATTGGTTGTCTCTTTTTCTTGGCTGTAACAAAAATGTCTTGGAAGGGAAGAAGCTACAAAAGATATGAACTAGTTGTGTGGAAAAGATGCCATTATTATCGTCGCCTGATTCAGATCATGAGGAAAAAAGGAGCAGATGTGCACCAGTTGTAACAATCGACCCAGAGATGCAGTTTCGTTTCTAAGAGACGAGGAAGGTATAAGTGCTGGCCTGTGTATAAATACGAGTAGGTACACATTATCAACATGTAATAGACATCTTTAATCATCTAGTTTCGTTGTCGATTCCCTCTCTTGGCCTCTGCTATGATAACTTGCACGCACTTGATGAATGATACAGTTTTGATCATCCCATCATCTCAAATTGTGTCTAATTTTGAAGGCATCTCCAGCCCATGTAACGCAGTAGCAATTAAGGAGCAATTTTGGCAGCAATTAAATCGTGTTCATTTAATATTCAAAGTGTAAGTTAAATTACTTTGCTTCATAATTACATTTTCAGCAGCTGCTCCAGATTCACTTGCCGGTCTTTTTATATTTTCATGATGAAATGGAAGACGGAACAGTTGAAATCCAAACTGTTTAAATGTTTGCTTTAAACATCGCCAAAGCTTGTTAAATTTTATTGACGGGGCAATGTATATTTTTTTACATTTAAAAGTAAAGACTGTACCGTCTACCGTCTCCATAAAAATCTTTACAATACAATAAACCTGTCATTATCAATCCACTATAATAGCTTATTGAATTTATACACTATAAACCTACAAATCTGCATTCATCTGTACCTTTTTGACATAAACAATGAAACTGCATTCATAAACTTTATATGAGCCACCATACAGCCACCCAATAATAGAAGATGTGTTGCTGCCAGTAAATATGACACTGCCTCCCGAGATGTGTTTTCAAAACACCCCCCGTTGCAACCTTACTCAACAAAGGGTCTTTCGCTCTCTTTCTCTCTCTCTCTCTGTCTATCAAAACAATGATCAATGACCACCTTTGTTTGTGCTCCATATTTCGTAGAGAATATATATTCAACATCACACTCTCCCTAGTCACACTTTTTGAGCCCAGCTCTTCTGAGCGGTGATGGTCAGATAAGGACGATTACACGATATCCCCAAAAAATCTTCCTGTCCGCGTCCATAAGTTTAACCTTGGGCTTTTGTACGCCATTCTAAATCCTAACTATGAACATGTTATGTAGGTTTTCTTTTCTTTCTTATTGCTTTTCCAGAAAACCTCGTTAAAAAGTACCCAAAGAGCTTATTATTATGATGGGATCGTTTTTCTTGAAAGAACAACGCAACTTGTCGGACTGGTAAATCATTTAATGTGTAAGTGTGTATAACGAGTAACGAGAATATCAGCTCAGAGAGGCTCCGTGGAGGATTCACGAACAAAGCAAACAAGAAAAAAAATACTGTGTACTGCTCGTATGAAATGACCTACGTATAATAAGTGTATATAATATAAAATATGATATGTGCTCCACTATTATTTTACTCGCGCTATACACCAAAGCTAAAGCTAAAGCTACTTATTATTTTCAGTCCCTTTTCCACCACCACCACCGTCGACATCACAAGTACAGAAGCTGATAAAAGTGGTGCATGCACCATGTCTGGTAATTATAAAATAAATAACATGCTCTCTTCTCTCTGGAAGAAGATATTTTTCTTGAATCATTCACTTCACCGACGCGATTCCTACCGGCTGGCTGCTGTGGTTGTGGTGGCATTGCATGTTGAACCGACGAACCTCTTCACCATTTCGGCTGTATGATGAGCAATAACAGGAAAATATTATTACGATGCAGCCCAGCCTCACAACGACGACGACGGCGATCATGATGATGATAAACACCCCTCTTTTACCCTCTTGTCCCTCTCTCTCTCTTTCCAATCCCTCTCACTTCAGAAATTGTGAACATCTGCTCTTTTTTCCAACAATAAAAAATCTACTTTTTTCTCCCCCTTAATTTTTTCTACACAGCTTTTCTACCCCGCTCCAACTTTCTTGGCAATCTTGAGCACACACACAGCAAAAAAGAATCCGTGCGTGCCAGGTGTTTTCCGAAGCAACAACTTAAACACGGTTCATGTCTTTACTGCGCGTACACTCTCTCTCTCTCTGGAACAACTTTTTAATTTTACGGGAAAAATATGAAGAGTTACGTAGGTACATGGCCGACATATGGCATCAAGTCGTCGTTGATGATGACAGTTTAATGAAGTTTGGGCTTTGCTGTGTTTATCGAGATTGCAGACGAGACGATAAGATGCTACACAACTCACAATAGAAACATAAATATTTATGCAGCCAGATCGGGACCGTAACCACTGCAAATTTTCCCACCAGAGTATAAAACGCCTGCAGAATTTTCTTTAGGTACATTGGTATCCAATTACTGAGAATTAGCATATATCTGTGATGACATTTCTTGGCAACTTTTATGCTCTCGTTGTTTTTGGGCCACTATTTTTATGGGATATTCATTGGTTCTTGCAAATCCCACGATTCTACCCGGTTAGTTCTTTTAAGCTTCTTGATTAGCTACAAACTTTGACCGCCTAATCGATCAAATCTCATGTACGACAAGCACAAGTGGGAACCGTATGTTGGGTTATAAAGAAAAGGGGTTAAGAACCCCTCTATCATTTACAAGGGAGATATGTCCTGCCCTGAGATAACTTTGTTAAGCTCTTAGATCCCAATCACAGACCTAAAACCACATATTTGGCAACTGGAACTATTTTTCATGTCACCCAATCCCTTGTCATCTGCACATGTACGGTTTTTCTATTTTCGCCCTACATAAAATCATGCCAGCATGTTTTAGCCCAGAGAGAGAGAGGGGTGCATATAATCTGGACAATGGGAGGAAGTCATTGTCACCATGTGGGATAAACATTACGCCTCTCCCTGTTTAGCAACTACGGCATTGTGAGAATTGCCGATTATTTGCGTGAAATTAAAAAAGGATTCTCGTCTGTACGCACAACGCATAATATCTAGGTAATTTATATCTTGTGTTACAGTTCACTAAAGTCGAAAATGATGATAAGAGTGTTTGGACACGCACGGGCGATTGCGCGATGCCGCTTGTCGACCAAATGTTGCCCAGTGATAAATAATAAAAAAGACCCCTTCTACGCATGGCCATTTTCCCGTATGTTACAAGTGCATCTGTGGTCTTCTCTTTGTTCGTAGAGATGAAACGAAACAATGGAGTTCTCTCTCTCTCTCTACTGCCTTAGACACACACGCTCCACTCCACCCAGAGAAAGTGCTACACTTGTTCCCTTTCCGCAAGACAAGCTTTTGAACAACCGCAAGCCCATTCGACGGCTGTCATAGAAAATGTTACATTTGTTGCCTCATAAAAAAGTTATCCAGTACAGCACTGTGTAATTAAGCAAGTGTCTCTAAAGGGAATTTGTAATAGAGCCATGAAAATGGATTAACAACTGTCGCAGATTTGAGCCCCTTTTCACTAATCGCCAAATGAATGACTTGGAAAAATACACAGTTCTATGATCGTTTTATGTACTTATGATATTATGATCTATCGAATCTCTATTAGGTATAGCAGCCAACCGCACAAAATAATATGTGGGAATAAAAAACAAGTATTGAGATTTGGTTTATAAAGGGGTCTTTCCCTTGCATTTTCTTTTGTCGTCTCTTCTCTCTATTTTTTAACATTATCACTTTTCCTCAAATTTAAGACTACATGTGCCGCCATTTTTGCGATCGTAATCTCTTTATCACACTGATAATCGTTATGAATATTGAAAACACACTTTTCTTCAATAATCCGAGTGATTGGGATCAAAATTGTTGATATTGTAATTTTGTACTTTACATAAATATATATCAGCAACATGCCTTATTTCGTAGGGTGTTTGCTGAATTCAATTTATTTATAGCGTTCTCGCATACCCCCGTTGAATTATTTTATGGAACTGAAGGTTGACACAAACCTGAAACGTCGTTGACGTCGAGTCGTCTCAAATATGTGGCAAATTGAATGCCTTAAACAATTTCATGAAATGCTTAGTTTCTGACGAGGTTAGTATGCTGTTGCAGGTTGCAATTGCAATACATTTTTATTACATTTTATTGATCACAGTTTTCATGAGGTATGGCAAAAGTAATAGGTGCAACTTCCTCTTGAAATGATATACATATCTTTAACGTCATAAAACCTGTTAATGTTGAATTGCATCATGTACATGTGGAACATACCACGGTGTTTGTATGAGAAGTACAAGTAAGAATTGCTGATGCCATTTGCCTTCAAGTTTACATACTTTCAGTTCCCCATAACACACACCTCTGCGTCAACTGTACAACTTTTGTAAAATAAATTGCTGAGTGGCGAAAAAAAACGTGGCGAATACATACCAAGGCTTAGATTTTATAGCATGTAGACTCAGATTCACATCCTCCACGTAAAGTAATTGTGACTGGAGCCGTTAAATAAAAAATCTCACCTGTAAAGTAATGCGGCCCCCGCGATGGCTCCTCCAGATTGGGCCGTCAAAAAGAGAACGCATCTCAGCGGTGATATGTATTTAATTGACGTGAGTGCAATAGTAAAAACGGAGTTGAGATGAGCTCCCGGAAATACTTGAAACGTTAACGCCGCATACGCCAAAGCAGTAGCAAACGCGACACTAAGAAACGGTGGGAAATGACCCGTCCATGGTATGCTTACACCACACACAAAAAAGACATAACAAAGCGTTCCCAAACATTCTGCCACAACACACCTCCACAATCCCAACGACCGTATTTCCGCCTGAGGAGAACGTATTCGGTGAGGATACTCGGGATTAAGTTGTCTCCTCGAGAAATTTGGCAAAGTAGCACAATTTTCAGAAGAATCAAAAACACCCGACTTTCCAAATATCGTCGCTTCTCCGGATTTATCCAGTTGATCCAATTTGACCATATCTAAAAGCTGGTCCAGTTTTGTCTGTACTGACGTTAATCTTCCTTCGATGGACATTTTAAAGCCGTTTACTTATTTTAAAAATATCCCAAATTAACCACCGAAAATACCTACAAATTCCTGATAATTTGGAATTGCGCCGGTCAATTCTCAAGACTCACAATAACTTTTGTTCTTCTGAAACGGCAATGATCCTCCTACACTTCACTATTTTCCCGTACTTTTCTTCATTATTGTCCGGATTACCCACACAAGTCTACATAAAAGATAGCCAAAGACATTACAGAAAACTTTTAAAACTTCCAAGCCAGTCAGCAAAGCTGAAATAATGACGTATGACTCTAATTTGAGGAATGGAGTTTTACGTGACGAGTTGCGTTTTCTTGCGGGGTAACAATCCCAATAATCCCATGACAAAGAAGCTTCTTTTAAGAAATGACTTGTTCAGAACATCTGCCTGTACCCCGTTCTCAGGGATAAGGTTTAGCTGTTGAATGATGAGAGCGGACTGACTGGAAGATGCTGTGATGCGGTGCAGCAGAAGAACCAGAAACCAGACGCAAGAGGGGAAAAAACTACGGACTGCACGATAACTGTTGCACGGGGTGAGAGAGCTGTATTTTGTGCATTTGTGAAAGCTTTTGCGCAAGCTGGTGGTGATAATGTGTGTGTTGTTGTGTAGCGCTAGCGCTAGTGACATGCACATGAACTGCTCCAGCGAGGTTACAGATGCCTACTGACAGAGAAATCAACAGTGGTAGTGTTGGGGGTAGCTTTGTGTGGCGATATGCAATGCTACTTTGTTGGTGAGAAGTAAAATGTCTGTGAAGTAAATCCAAAGAGTAGATATTATCACAGGGGATGATGAAGTCTGAGTTGAGAACGCATTAAAAATACACCATCGCCGTATTACCGAGCGTGAAAACAAAATATAAACTTTATAAAAATGGCGTGCAGGAATCGCGAGTGCATCAGAAGACCACCAGACCAAGACCGTTATTAACAGTACAGAAAGTATCATCATAATCGTGAATCATAAATCAAAATGTAAATTTTAGTCCAGATGTGCGAGCTATCCTCTGGTTTGCTGCAGCAGTTGGCTTTTCAAAAAAAAATCAATAAAATTATTTTGCGGATATATGAAGTAGCGTTTCTTAGTGTTACACAGAATGTCAATCAATTATAAGTCATGGTATGGTGTATAACTAGTCTACTTTTATTTGCGAAGTACATGTTACCATGGAAAAAATAATGATGTTACGCCTTTTTTTAAATTCCACATTCCATTTTATTATATTTTGGTCGATGCATAGGTAAAATGTAGAAATGTAGAATAAGTATATGAAGCAGTTTCGAGGAGACACGAGGGGACTGCATTTTACTCACACCATCACCATCATGAGATAACATTTATTAAAATAGACAATTGTTTGTCCAGTTAGTTCGTATCAGTGGCCATATTACGTAGATGGAACATGATCGACTAAAGTCATAAAGTCGTTCAGGGACATATTTATACCAGTGCAATTTTCCAAGCTATTAATGCTACACTCTTCCAGACATTCTTCCCAGGGATCACACCATGATACTTCCTTTTCTAAATCCGGTTCGCTATTTTTCGTGTCTTCGTTTTCATTCCTTTCTCTCTTTGATGTATCCTCTCTATCTTCTTGAAATTTCATTTGAAATGAGTTGAACTTGTTGAATTTGCTGAACAACCTATCCACCACTTCGGTTTGATCCACAATCCGTTTTCTCTTTTTTTCGATTGTCTTGTGATGAACCAACCAAACTTTGCAAAACCAACGAATAGGATTCGGCAAGTCGTTATTTATCTCGTAACGAACGAATTCCACAACGTACTGACAATCTTGCATAATTTTAAAAAAGATGCCGGCCTCTGTTTCAGTCCATTTGAAATCGATACAGTTGAATTCAGACTTGGCGCCTTCCTCAAACTCCAAGGAACATTTTATTGCTTGCGCAGGAAAGTTTCTCAGAAGATTCTTCGGAATTCGTCTGATCTGGTCGACAGCAATCTGAAGGTCCTCACCGTAATCAATTAAAAACACCAAATAATAAAACGAATTGCGGTTTGAGCCCGAATCCATAATCAGTGCCCGGTGCCATTCATCACGAACGTAAGCGACGACATAGATTCCAGCGTTATTGTTGGCAGGATCGAGCATATAGTTGGCATCGTTTTTCACCAAAGGACTGCTTCCGTCGTTTGAATTAACTGGACTATCGTAAAATTCACTAAAAGCATTGAAAGTACATTGTTTAGTGTTTATCGAGAAAGACGCCAGTCCCCAGTTCTTTTTACTAATATTTGCTCACTTTAACCGTCGCTGATTATCTTCCAACCTGTTCCAATACTCCTTTAAAATCACATAGAAGTTTCCAGGATGCTTTATACACCAACCACGGCAAGATTTTTGCTTCCCAAGCTCGATACGTTGGCTGGTCCAATTCATTGGATAAGATGCATCAGCTAAGTCCCTATTTTCTTCCATTGAAATGCTTTCCAACAGTCACCTCTGTAAACTTTAAAAATTAGCGTGCTAAACGCCAAGGCTATTATTACCTTTATCAATTTAAATATTATTATAAATAAAATAGAAATAGGTGGCGTAATACAGTAACATATTACGTGTACACCCACAAGCAGCATAGAAACTGAATGGTTGCCAATTGTCCCTCTTTCCAACCCAGTGATAGCAGTTGTAGCTCCGTCAGAAATCTTATAAATGATGAGCAGGATGCGTATAGGATAAAAATTTCGGAATGATTAGACAGCCAATAATAACTGATAAAGGTGAGTATCAAACGACTAATACCACTTACAAACCAACGCCTATGGTTAATCTTGGTTTAACATAATGCATTTGCCTCGCCTATTCCTACTTAGTTCATTTCCGGGACAAAAACAAACCATAGCTACAATATCAGCAGGATTTTTTAAATTAAAAACAATTAATTATTCGATTTCATGCTTTCCTACTTATTGTTAGTTCATTTCCGGGACAAAAACAAACCATAGCTACAATATCAGCAGGATTTTTTAAATTAAAAACAATTAATTATTCGATTTCATGCATTAAATGCAAGTTGCGTTTGCCACTGTAGTACTTTTGTCAGTGTCCGAAAACCTGTGGAAACGCAATACGCAGAGATCAAATAAATTAAGGTAACTTGCGAACTAGCCACAATGTATTGATTAGCACCGCAAATAAGTTTACATTTGTATATCGTATATTACACCACAAATGTGCAATTTACTGCAAGTGGTGGCGCCAAAAGTGCCTAGTGACAAAAAAGGCGCTGTGTACTTTGTTTGTGCTTGTAGCGTTGAAATGTTCGGATCCGAACAATTTTTCTGAAAATTTGCAATTAAGCAAATTGGAACATTCTTTATATAATGTTCAAATTTTGGAATTTTAATGTTTTGTACGTGAAGAATAGTTGCAATTGTGGGGGATACTACATGGCTATATACAGGGAGGTGGGAGGGACCTACCTAGTACCTACCGCATGTTTACATTACCTTAAACGTTACCTATGCCTGTAACTACGTTGTAAATGTTCTTGTTGAACAGAAACGGTATATATCGTAAGTAGACATGTGTTTACATTGAAAAAGAGAGGATTGTGAGGATGCATGCAAAAAATAAATTAAGCATACTAATTTTCATTCTTTTAATACTGAGTAAGTAAATAAATTCAATAAATAATAAATAAATAAAATGACTCGAATAAATATTACATACTACTCTACAATAAGTATAAAAAGGTGCAGTAAATAAGTTAATTAAACATAAATGTATCTACTCTATTTTAGTAGAAACCAAACACCCTCTTATTGTTACGCCCTTTCCCTCGGTAGGAACAAACATTTTCGGGAACATACGGGATCACTCTGGACGGATATTCAACGGGACTAACATGATCGTCGGGAGTATCAACGTTTGTGGGTGACTGTTGTGTCATCGGTCCTGAACCACTACCGCTGGCGAATAAAGCTGCTAAGGCTGCTGGCGACCGAGCAAAAAGACTCCGGGAACATCTTCCACTGTGGGGATTCGTCTCATGATATCTCTGCAACTGCTGACGTGTATTACTATCCCATCGCACATGACCATCTGAGATTTCCTTAACAGTCAGTCCTCGTAGATTGCTGTTGGCGTCAGTCGCAACCCAGTCCAATCGGCTCTCCATCCAGGTCATGTTTGTAATGCCCAGGAAACGCTGTCTATATTCTGGGCTATTGATTTCACTGTTGCAAAAGGCAAAATCCGGGATTTTATTGTAGTACAAGATAAAGGCCACACACATTTCCTGGGACGTAGAATATCCTCCAACAATGGTGGAACTATTACGCATGACATTGTCATACACACAATCTGCAATAAGATGATCCCCAGGATGAATTTGAAATTCGTTCCTGAAAGTTCGTAATTGCTGGAACTGATTACTGTAGTTATCGTCATAAACAATCCAAGGTTGCTCCCGACTGCTATCTCTACTGCTGAAGTGGCGCAGACGTAAACGGTGTCCTGAATTGTGACTATGGAGCATGCAACCTGCAATTTTAATTCCGTTGCTAGGGTACATCTTCTTAGTACATTCCGGACTGCAGTGTCCAACAATGCGGTGGTTTGTAGCTGCTGGAGGAATCAGTAAACTGGGTGCCAGCCCCGGAATATCATGTCCAACTGCCATGACGCCACCTTCGTTGGGGCGTAAATTACTAGTATGGAAAAAGTCCATGCGAAGATCCACGACAATACCGGAGCGCTGCTGAGGATTGTCGTAGTGTGTCTGAATCATAAAGTACTCATCGGAAGCGAAAGGGAATCCAATGTGAGGTGGTATAAACGTTGCCCTACCGCCGACTCCCCATCCAATAAAGAACTGGGTGCAAAAGTGCGTTGGCATGGGTCCGGTTGCAAGTCGGGATGATACGTAGCAGTTTTGACCGGGGCCATTCACGAATGGTTCAAATATTTCGGAGCTAACACCCTCCGGTGCAAGGCACTTATACACAATCATGTGATGAACACGCTGGCGACTATCTGTGTTGGCAAAGTGTACATCAAGCTGAAAATTAAAGTTAAATTAAAATTAAATTAAAATAACACAAAACACGGACAACTGTTTGACATTTTTAATCCATTTTCATTAACTTACTCCAACCATGTGTTGTTGCGTTTGGAACTTGGGTGCCTTGTGCATGGTGCAAAGATAAGCGGTATGGTTATTTGGAATCCTAGTCTGTTTCGAAATTGTCCATGTTTCCAGTTTCTCCCCAGATCCCAGGAAGGGATCACCTGAAGGTCCCCTAACAATTTTTGGCGCATAATCAATGTCCAAAAAGTATAAGTCATACCTCCCCCTTTTACCATACTGCCAGCCAGCCTCGTAGTTGTCTTGCTCTCCGTAGCCCCAAACTACGGATACTCTGTTATCCGTAATTGGATAGTCCTGCGAATCACAAGTATCCAAGGGTCTGGAAAAACTGACAAAAGTATGTGTTCTGCTCTCCCACGCACTGTGTAAAGTGTAATCTTGGCTCAAGTCTCGCCGAGGTGAGTCCCGGCCTCCAGATATGTGGTGGTCCATAAAATACGCTTTGCCATTCCTCAAAACTCCTCCAATTATCAGGTCAACTTCCACTCCCCCGCCCGAAGTACCTGTCACGTTACCTGATGATAACCCAAATGCTACGAAACCTTTCGTTTGTACGGTAACATTAAAAAGGATTCGTCTTGTGGCCCACAGGGGCTCCCACTCTAACAGATATTTCCCATCTGGATCTAAATATTCTGCTCGACGCTTGGGGTCATTCCCGATCATGTAGGCGTGCGTTACCAGGTGCTCCAGTATTCCCCCTATGATAATTACGAAAAACAGCGCACATCTTGAATTTCTTCCCCAAAAGCCTTCCATGTTTGCTGTAAAGAATGGCGGATCAAACTGACTGACCCAGTAAACCTTACCACGTACTTTTATAGTTCGAGTCGACTGGAGCATGGTAGATATGGTAGATGTAGAAGGTATTTCACTCTTCCTTTCAAATTATTGAACTTAACTGATCCAGATTCTACACAACTCATAAAAATAAGAGATGGTGTTTGGCCAAGTTTTCGTCGTGAGCAGTCAGTAGAAGAGATAATGTATAAAATTAACCAACCAAATAATTATATGGCATGTTCAAGAGATATATTGAGAGGTAATAAATATTGTACAACGGTGGCTACAAACCGTAACCATCTTTATTATGTTCCCACGGTCGACTAGGCGTTATGTTTAAAAAAGTAAGTAAGTATTATCGTTATTATTGGATTGAAGTAATCAATATTGCTAATTTGTTTTTAGAAGCATTTTAGGTTACTGCAGCCTGCTCCTTGATATGAGAAGCCTTAAGCACGGCGTATGTAAACAAACAGCGGAACAAAAAGCTATACCATATCTGGTGTTCAAATATCTGACGGGCGATGAATATCCAATTAATTATTCATAGTTTAAGCGTGCTCATCACGAACTTTTAGGTTACTACGGCTACCATATACAATACTTAATTAATGACCTGTAATTTGAAGTAATATTTACGAATGAAAAATTTGCCCTTTGCAAAAATGCTAAATTTCCTAAAGGCATTGGACTATAAATATCATCTTAGGTAGTAAAGTGCAATAAAAACGAATCCATTGTAATTAAAAATGTTAAGCAGTTGGTAGTTCAATGTTCACGAAGTGACGAAGTCATTTACTGATTTTACCTTGTCCGTCCATCCGTCCGACCGAGCGTCCAGAACCTCCCCTATTAGAGTCTCCTCATGTCATGTCGAGTGTGGTTCAAAAGGTCAAAGATTAAAAAAGGTCAAAGATTAAAAAAGGTCAACATAAACAAATTACTTTTTCTCTGAAGCCAATAAGATTTGGGAGACAATAACCGGTAATTCACTCGAATCTACATTTTTAAACCGTCATGTCGCCTTTTCAATATTAGTCGTCATTTTAAATTGCCTTGACTATCAAAGATCAAAGTGCAACTAATTAAAAAAAATATTTCCATTGAGATACTGTTTCATTGTTAATTCTACATTACTTCGTCATTTTTGTAAGTCCCTGTTGTTAAAGGTTTATTTTTGTTGGAACATTAACGTAATAATGACCGGATGATGAAATACTGAAATATCAATTGAAAAGGCTAAGAAATCGCATTAGTTCGTATCTAGTTATTTTTCTTTCTGGACTGTGTGGTGGAACGGAATTCTGAAGTACTAAATTAAACAAAAAACATACGTATGTCTTTGTTGCTGCGTGTGCGTTCCCTAAAGGGACGATTAGGGATGTACATTTGTTGTCATGACATATGTCACAATGTAACACTTTTAGAATTAATGGCATTTGTGGCATTGTGTCATTCGTGGTGCATTGTCAATATGTTACGATGGCTTATACTAATAACTAATATCAATGAGAATTAGTCATTTTTTTTACATTCTTCTTACTTTTGCGTATTTATTATTGCACAAAATGCAAACGTGCAGGAAATCATATATTACAAGACGATTGTCTCTACTTCATACTAGAAATCTTCGTACTATCTTGCATTCTCACTCATTCCATTAGAGCAAAACAATCGAAAGCATGATTTGAAAGATATCTTACTTGGTTTTTTACCTAGTCTTACAGTTTATTCAGCTTATATTAGCTTAACTAAAGTTAGTGAGGTAAACAAAACATTTATGAAAGTATAATCAGAGAACACGTCTGGTTCATTATACTGAAACCAGCAATAGTTATCGTATGATGACTGCGCCTACTGCGTTATGAGATGGGAGCTAATTTATTTAAAATTGTGGACTGATAATGCCGTGCATTTTTGCGTGTTAAACCAATGTGGAATACTAAAACTGGTTTGATCTAATTTAAATGCATCAGTCTACCAAAGCTATAATGACAATGAGGACTAATGTCACAAATGTGTCGTTGTGACATGCCCTTTACCGGTATGACATTTAATAACATTTTGATGAAAATAAAAGTATGAAAATAACATTGTTACATGTCACTGACATAATGTTCGATGTCATGACAAATGTACATCCATAGAGATGGTGTTCAAGGTAATCTGATTAAACGTGGGTATAACATTAGGTATGCGATGTTCACAATGCACCTCATAGCACTTAACTAATCAATGAACATTTGAACATTGATTAGAAAGATATTTAATTAGAAAGATCATATTATTATAAGCACTAACATAATAAAATTGTCGAATAAGCACATCACTGGACTACTAACTAGATTCCGACTTACCGACCGACGTAGGTATTATATTGTATATATTGACTTTGCTTTGTGGTAACATGATCTACACTGCATTTTATTATAAGTACAGCATTTTCGAAAATTCTGTTTTATTAATGTGATACTTGGTAAATACGTTTTACGTGTATGTATTTATGGAATACTAATACCAGCAGTTGTAACAGGAAAGATACTTTAAAGATAACGTGATAGTCGTTGATATGATGGAAGCACGAAAGCAGTCTGTCTTGATAGAGTTACCTACCATTAAATAAAGGCCTAAAGGGTCTTTGGTATTTGTAGTCGTGGCGCATCCGAGTAATTCCTAGATACATATTACGAACTTAATTGTGATAATGTACTTTAGAAGTAAGGGGTTGTATCTAGTGTACGATCTATTAGGAAATTGCATTTGTCATTCACGTGATGTCAGTATTAAAAAGAAGGTATTCTGGCTTGGATGTTAGTGCTGTTCTGCTCTTGGCACTTGACACTGCTTCTATTTTGTATATGGTTCTATACATTCTATACTACGTGTATGTGTAGAATGTCTCCAATGATTACTTCATTTTTCACTCTTACGGCTTTTGTAAAGAATCGTTAATTTGTCGTATCAACGACAGAGATCTTATATTATCAGTAATTTTTTGTTTATAAAATTTTATATTTTTCCATGTCTTACATTCATGTAAATAGGTGCGTGTCGACAATTCATCATATCATAGAATTTACCAGGGAAATACTACCCATAATACCATCAAATGGGAAGTTATTACGAGCACAAAATCAACAACGCCAACATACTTTTTACAGATATGCGTTTACATACTCCCATAAGCATTTCTTCTCTAGCTAGATTCTAACATAAGGACGACTCATATGACGACATTCCTCCATATATTTTAAATGGGTGCATATGAGAGTACTTCCAACGCAACGACATACGGCAGATAGTTTTAAATAATTACAAGTAATGTTACTATCTGTGGCTATATATAATTTTGAAAATGTTCTTAAAGTAAATTTTCTGCAACAACTTTTTAATCCGCTATTTTTTCTTACGGGCATTGCATTCGTTGATGTGACGCTATGTTACGCTATTGGGTTACAACTTATAGGTACATGTACATGAGCTAGACGTTAGAATAAGGTGAATGTCAAAGTAGGAGTATATTGCATACATGATAACGACCTTCACGTACTGTGTGTGGGTGAGTGATGGATATCTGCAGTTTTTCCAGATCAAACAGAACGAGAGTGAACAATAAAAGTGATCGGGAGAAAGTGTTCTCTTTTCATTCATAACCCTGTTTGTGTTTGTGTACTCTGGGGAGCAGTCGTTTAACTCTATCCAAACCTTAACTTTCACTTCTCCTTGTAATGTAAAGCGTAGGTGTGAAAATTTCAGAAAACAATTCCAAACTTCTTAAACCCTACTTTGAATCGTTTGAACGAATTCCCACAAATCATTGTTTTGTACAAGTTAATTTTAACCGCATAATGTACCAAATTTCTACAAAACCAGTAGCTTAGACCTGGTACCAGTCAAACAAACGGGCCGTAACATTAACTAATATGAACATAATTTATTAGAGAGCTATTCTACTCTACAAAAAAGTAGCAATTTAATGGAACAAAGTTAAAATGCCGGATGTGTGGTTGAGGTTGAAGAGGTCAAATAAGAAAGATTTCGACGGATATTTTCTTTCTGGTTAGCCACATAGCCGCATCATCAAATAATCCCACATTTAACAAGCGGCTAACAAAACATTGTTTTCCCCCTCTCCAGTTCCTACTGAACATTAATTGCATCCATTTTCACGTGCCCATTTTATTCGCATTATTAGGACTTCCACATCCACAGATTCAACTGTTTTTGAAAATGCTACTATTACGATCATTATTCATTATTATTATATAAGTTTGAACGATAACAATACAAAAATCCAAAATGGCTTTTGTGATGTGCCCACAACATCTGAATACTTATTTTATTCAACACGCACATCTCAACAAGTAAAATGAGAAGGATGTGTATGATATTCTTCATTTATTCTCACGAACGACCTTGGTTACAATTTCACTTCTAATAATACTATCTTTAATATTGTACCCGCAGCGAAGTAATGCAACATTGTAGGGAACCTGTGCGTGGTGCGCTTCGGTTCGGCTCGCAGTTGTAACACAATCTTTAGGTTTCGTTTGTTTCTGTTGGAGTTTAGCTTGGTGCAGTTGATATTGATAAACACTATAAGAATTGAATAGCAAAAATGCAGTATTGCGAAGCATATTATACGTTTACGAGTCCATGGCCACAGTATCCTATTCATGTTGGGCAGATATAACTGGAGCGAGAAACAACTAGACCCTTGTAAAGAGAATTAGGTACCGCAGATGTACATTAGATTAAAGTAATGGTACTTGAGTACAAATTAGTATTCAAGTACAGAAGAACGAGGGCATTTGTGCCAAATTTGAACTGCGGTTGCTATGTAAAAAATCAAAGTTATTATGTGCTTCTGCCAAAATGTGGCGCCACCAACATGTAATATAGCCCTTGAGAAAAAAAATCGATTGCAAAAAACTCCGTCACAATCAGATGTCTAAGCTACAAAAGAAACAAAATTTTCCCTTTAATAACTCCCAGGGGTCGTATGCAGACGACAAGGATAAAGATATACCGAACCAAAGTTTAATCCTGTACTGAAGGAAGATTAAAATGAATCCCATGTGTGGATTAACCCTTAACCAGGGCCTCTGCATACGGTTCCAGGGAGTTACCGCGGGTCAACCTGTCGGAGTTAAACATTATATATAATTTCTACGACGTGCCTGATATCCTGGTATGATTTAACCTTTCATAATGCGCAGGACGAGGGATGCACAGACTGAAATGCCAAATCCATAAGATATCGCGCACGGTATTGCACTGCCTAATAATAATAACAAGTTGACTCGAGTCGTGTGAAAGAGGATCGAGCCACCTCGAATCCACCAAGTCAAACCTGACAGCAGCAGCATAGAATATTATGATACTTTTTTTTACATTTCATCGCTGGCTCTCTCATGTCGAGCCACAACGTTATTGTCGTGACAAGATTTAAGCTTACACTTACAAGAATAACATAAAGTTAGTTACATCATTTACATAGTTGAAAAAAACTACTAAGGCTGTATCCGTGCTACGGGCTATAATAATGATCTGTTTGCATAGAATAGGATATATAGCAACAAATAGACCTTCCAACGAAAAACGAAAATTTTCGTTTTGATGTGCGCTGCTCCTGCAAACTGAAGTAGCAATAACGTGAAAGTAATGTTGTGTTGTTTCACATTTAGTGGCAATTACGGATATTTTACGTAGGAAAAGGAGGCGTGACAATTACAATAAAAGAGTTTGAAAATGTAGAGATGTATTGAGCGAATTGTAATTTTTGCTTAATTCATTCAAGTCAATTTTTCCCGGTGCGGTGGCTTCTTTTTGTTGCTGTTGCTATAGCATTTAGAAATGATTTAAGTCCAGCTGCATTTTGTTAAATGTTTCCGTGACACTTTCAAAAAGTAATAATCAACACGAAACAAAAATGTAGTTGTTTGTCGTAAAAATTTTACTGCGCGGTCAAATACAAATACTCATCTCAAACACAAATACTCAAGCAATAGCAAAGTCAAAGTTGTAATTTTTACAACACAAATAATCGTTTACACCCCTATAATTAGGCGAGTGAGGATTTAATTTTTATTAAGTTCGTAACAAGTGCACTCCTACTAAAGCAATAGGGACCAATCCTGCGTCGCAACTCAAATAATTAGTAATTCATAGGCAGTTCGGCAAACAGTAGCTTTCTTTTTGTGACGCCGATTAGAAAACAAGGAGACAAGTTTAGAACATCAGTTAATTCAGTTAGTTAGTGATCAGAAGATTGATTATAATTTTTGTTGTTCAGTTGTATTCTGTGGTGTTACATTTGTTAAAATGTCCTACAACTCGGTAAAGCAATACACTTGTTCGGAAGTTTTTGTAAACTTCAAGAGTGTTCTTGGGTCGGGGTCATTTGGAACAGTCTACAAAGGTTACTTTGTATCTCTTAAAAGATATCACAGTTTGGTGGAAGCGTTGGTGTCTGGGTATGCGATTTTTGTAAGTTATAAATGGGGAGGATAATAAAACTTTTTGGTTTTATGTACAGGGAAACTGAATGGAGGTGACGTCGCCGTTAAGGTAATCAATGGAAACAATTATGAGTCCGTTCGTGAGGTAAAACGTATGTTGAAAGTATCGGGGCATGACAATGTTTTGTCTTTGCTAGGAGCCGTTGACAAAGGTATTTTTACTTCTTGTCACCATTTTAAATAAAACATGATCTTGCTTATTTGTTTGTAAAGCAAATCAACGAGGGGGGGGTGTACGTATTTCCTTTATACAGGATATTAATTATTTGACATTTGATTTGTTTTTGTTAGATAATCACTACAACGATACATGTCACAAGCGATTCAGGGACACCACATGGCTGGTTATGGAATATATGGATGGTGGGAATCTTAAAGATTACATTGCAGAATACAGTGGTGGAATACCAGCCGTATGTTGAACAGTAACAATCTTATGTAAAAGAAGTCACGTTTATAGCAGAATCAGTTGTTAAGTACATTCTTGTGGAATTTTTAACAGTATGGAATGATAAAAATTGCATATCAAGTGGCCCTCGGAATGGATTATTTGCACAGGTTCTGCAACATGCTGCATATGGATCTTGCGGCTCGAAATGTTCTCGTTCATGGCAAAAATTTTCTTGTCAAGATTGGGGATTTTGGGCTCTGTCGTGATTACGACTACCAGGAACACTACCATAATGTAAGTACATTTGTGTGATTGTATATAAATGTAATTAGCTGAATTGTTGAATTATTGGTATTTTAAGAGCAGCATTTTTTCTTGTATGCAATTGTTTTTCATTGTTTTGATTACAATAGAACAATGGCGTCATCTGCCCGACTCGCTGGATGCCCCCTGAGAACCTGCCTAGTAACAGGTCACCAAAGTTTAGTCGTAAAGGAGATGTTTGGAGCTTTGGCGTGCTTTTGTTTGAATTGTGGTCACGGGGCCATTTGCCATTTGCAGGCATGAGTGACAATGAGGTACCAGTAGTGTTTATATTTACCCTAATATCTAACACGTAAGCATCGCATAAACATAGCGTGAATGTTTCAAATCGTTACAGGTAATTCACGCTGTAGTACACAGGGGCCAGACAGTCTTGGACTTTCATTCCCTCTGTGCACGTCAATGGGTGATAGATTTAATGCGACAGTGCTTCGCATATAGCAAGGACGACCGTCCTAATTTTCGAAGAATTTTTACGACCATAAAGGATGACAGCGAATTTGAGCTCAACAGTGATAAAGAAGACGATGATGAAGACGACGCGTCGTCGTATGAGAGTAGTTATTACTGATACTACCACAACCATTCCAAGCATTTTACATCTCGCTTATATAAATCAATCATACCATAATGAAAATTTATGCATTGTTTTTTTGTTTTTTGGTTTGTTATAAACCCAAGTATGGCGAATAGATTTATGTTAATTTTTTTCTATGTCTATGCTTATAATAAAATACTTAATATATCTTTTTTCAGAATTCATTTAAAAAAATTTAAAATACTTTTACATTTTATTTAAATCCGATGAATACTGCATATTTACCAATTCTTTACATTAATTAATGATAGAACGATCTTGACTACTTGTACGGTACGCATACATCGCTAACAAATATCTTGGTGCATATATCATATCCATGTCCCAACGCCATTGCTTGGGCAGGTACAGTAGAACACTAAGTGGCTTATATTTACATCACAAGTGTGGGTCATTTTATTTGCATAATAGTTTCCTTATTGAAGATATTTCATCCACATTCCGTCACTTATGGAGCTTACCAATTGTCCCATGCGTGCAGTAAAAGTAAAACGTAGTCGGCGGAAGACATTCAACATCACAGAACACAGTACAGAGTCACATTACGCTTAGATTGTTATTAATTTGTTTGCAGTTTAGTGGTGATTGACACTGCTGGCGCTCTAAAAGTTTTAGTTTTAAAAGTAGAAACACTCCGTTAAATTGCAAAGCTAGAAAACAAGATTGCAAGAAATAAAAAAAACATGGATTTTACGGAAATGTATACTTGCGACACCATTGCATTAGGAAATGTTATTGGGGAAGGATCATATGGGATTGTGTATAAAGGTTACAGCACGATAACCATTGAAAATTTAGAGCGAATCCCCACCCTCGAAAAGTTGTGTTCGTTTTTACTTCTCGAATGTTTCTATTTGTGTAGGGAAACTACTGCAAGACGATAGTGAGGTCGCCATAAAAATTATAAAACGCAGGAATGAAGCTTTGAATGAGCTCAACCGCATGAAGTGCCTGGACCATCCCAATGTCATTAGATTGTTAGGATGTGTTCCACAAAGTAATATTATTTATTATAAGGACATATTTGAAACCACTTAACATTTTAACATGTATCAAACATTTGTAAGGGAAAATAACGATAATTATTCCTTCCATTTGTCACTGACGAAGTCATTCGTAATGGATGCAGAATCTTCCGAATATCCGAATCCTAAATCCTGTGGAAATTTCTAAGACCGGAGAATTATAAAAAATACTACACAACATGTATGGTAAAAGTTTAAAGAATTGTTAAAACATTTTCCAATTTTACTTGGAAGCTTTATATTATGGCTAAATTAATGTCACAAGTCTTTTTGAAGAACAATCTGGTAAATTCACGTTAAAACAATTCATTGAAACTTTGTAAAATTCCACGAAAATGCTGTGACGAATTCAAATAAATAGGTGGAAATATTGCCAGGGATCGGTGGAAATTTGAGGGGCTTGGAATATTCTGCATCTCTCGTTCACTTTAAAAATTATAATTTAATATAAACTTTACACGTTATAAACCAACAAAGTCACAACTATTCAAATTAATTGCTGACTTTAATTGTGTCAAGATTCTTATGTCATCATTCTTATATCACTTTTAAGATACACATTACTTATATTGCCGCTGTCTCCCACCCTATAAAACGTCCCTATGGTTGATTTTGGAATACATGCCATTTGGAGACTTACAGGAATTTGTGAGCACCCAGTTCAAAGGGGGTTTACGAGCTGTAAAAATTAAAACTAACCAATAGTATAAACGATACGATACGAGTTTCAGCAATGATAAAACTCCCTTCAATTTTGTAATGACGACAGGAAGTTATGGATCAAATGGCATATGAGTGCGATGAGTATTATGAAGATCAATGCTATTCTATCGTAAGTTTACTTATACTATATCATTCAATTTTGTGTTAAACTTACAGTAGATAAAAAATCCAAACATTCCAGATTTAGTACATAGAAGTAGTGATAAATGCGTTTATAATATTTAAATTGTATCATTCTATTTTGTCATATTTGGTGGTGTGTGTATACACATTTATGGGCACGGATGACGGTTTTTAAAGGTTGTAGTATCTTGTATTCCTGAATGGGCATGTAGAATAGAAAATATAATACGTCGGCGAAAGCACGTTAAGTTTATTTTAGTTTAAATATAATTCAAAACGGTTGGAAATAACTTTGCAGTTACAAGTTTACAAAATTGAAGGGGATATAGTTAACCCACAGTAATAAACGCTGAACAACAAGAAGATATGGGAAAGTGATACTGTTAACTAACGACATCAATCTGTAATACCTTTTGACTTGGATGCATTTGACCGACTAGGTATGAGAAAATCGAAAGGTCCGTATATATGCGGCCAGATTAGGGGTAAAATGGCTAATGTGATAAACCTCATTTTTGCCCTTGCTCTAGTTACATTATAACTTTCTGGGTAATTTTATTATCCCAGTACCATACCCTGTTGTATGGAACACTTATAGTAGGAAAGACTAATATGGCCTTTTTATCCATCATCCACAGGCCCCTGAAAACAAAAGTGCAAAATCCCTGTTCTTTCTCGAGTTACACATAGTCATTTTTCCATTTTTCGAACTTTTGTTCCTTGCGATTTTTCCAGAAAATGTGAGGTTCAACTCAACTTAATGGAAAATAGAATTAAAAAACTATTCCTTCTCGCCAAAGTAACACATACATGTTAGTCACTGTGAGAAAAATGTACATCGTTTAATAAATTATTATGTTTTTTACTGGAAAGAGTTTGTCAATGCACAGGATGTTCATACTCTTACAAGTGCTGCATTCTCAAAATTTTTTATATGTATTTTTATAGATCAATGGGAAACCGTGCCCTATTCGTTGGATGCCTCCCGAAAATCTTCCCGATGAGAAAACTGGGTTAACACACGCTCAATACAGTCGCAAAGGCGATGTCTGGAGTTTTGGAGTTGTTCTTTATGAGATTTGGAGTCGAGGGCAGCTACCCTATCCAAACTTGTCAAATGAAGAGGTAATATATTAGGAATGCCATTGATCTGGCACAAATTCTTTAATCACAAAAGCTTTTAATGAAAAACGATTGAACATGTAGGTAATTGGCGCTGTTAAAAAGGGATCTACGGTTTTGAATACTACAGTTGGAAAATTTAGCGCCCGGCCTTGGGTAATGAAACTAATGGGAATGTGCTTCGAGTACGATAAGGCTAACCGTCCGAATTTTCGTCAGATTTTTAAATTTGTTGATGAGAGCTCAGAGTTTTTCTTTTACTGAAAGAAAGCACCATAATAA
>JAHZNE010000894.1:0-59349 GCA_027744055.1 Callyntrura sp. NNG-2020 | reverse complement strand
AAAATATTGGAGGTCGAAAAAATTGACAAATGGACATGCTCTGACATGTCCAATGCTCATGGACATTGACATAGGGCCAACCCTGCTTGTGTGTGTACATACCATGATGTGTACGGGCCATTAGAGTCGTATAGTCATGTCTTCTTCGTTAAAACAGACAGTTACACAATTTGAAACGCTACTTAATGAGCACTATATGTTATATGTTCCGCCCTTAGAAAGTTAATTGTTACTTGACTTGTTTTGATTAATCAATTAATAATTTATTATGCATTGCAAAATTGGCCATTATTATTACGTCTGTGTGTGTGCACACAATACGCGATTGCGCCCTCACACACACACACACGCGGTGCTCTATCTTTGAGTAAGATTTTTTTGGCGATTTTTCCTTCAATTTATTGGTCATCGCTCATTTTTGGCAAATTGCACAAAAAAATCTTTTTTGACTGTTCTCCCAAGCGCACGCAAACCTTTCAAACAAAGAAAAACTCCACGAGTCAATAAGCAAAAAAGTTTGAATATTTGAATAATGTAATCAAGACCACAAACGAAAAATTATACTTTTAAAAGTGGCATTATGAACACAGCACAGCACTATAAAACTACAATATTCAAGAGCTTTACCAAGACGCATTATTATGCATCATTGCCGTCTAGTTCTTTTTATAATTTTTCCATTGATGGACTATTTGTACAGTGACGTTTGTTGTTGGCTGCACACATGATGCATATATGCGAAGAGCATGGTACACTAATGGTACTCAAGAGCATTTGGTAGTAAAACTTGTGTACAAAATGCATTATCCACTCTTTTAGTAGATTGTAACCAGCCACATGATCTTCCTCCGTTTTTGTTATTCAGCAAACAATTGCCATTCTGCGGTGACTATTTTTTTTATAGCTTGGGTGTTTGACGTTGGGAGTTTTGTGAGAAAGGACGAGACAATGGAGCTTGAATAGAGACGGAGAGAGATAGAGAAGGATACCTGATACGAAACCAACTTAAGATAATAATGCGGCTGTGATGTCGATATATACGGTTGTTGTGTGAGATTCATTTGCATTTTGCATGACGATGTTGTTTTAGACTTTCTACCCGTGTGTGCATGTGTGTATTCGTCACTCACTGTGAGTATTTTTATTTGCTTGCGAAATGTGACCGTGATGATGATGATGATGATGAGCCTCTCTATCCTGTGGTGCGGTTGTTCGGTTGATGATCATGAACATCACAGGATGACTAACATTTTTTGACGGTTTTTCTCTGCCTCCGGCAGTGTAATACATGGTACGCACCTGTGCTCTGGCTGTGTGTCTCCCTGTGAAAAATCGAGTACAAATCATCTTTTGCTGCTGTGTGCATTATTACTTCGTTTTTTGTTTGATGCTTACCAGCCCTTATCTTTTTTATCTCTTCTTTTTTCACTGCGTCAAGATTCAAGATTAACCTCCTAAATGTCAGCTTATGTCGCTGGAAGACACACAAATACAATAGTGTGAATCCCTGTACCTGTCCTATTTACAAAGCTGGCAACTCAAAATGCCTCTGTGCTACCAATTTCAAAACTCCATCATCACCGCGGCAGCAGCAGCAGCAGTGATTTAGTTTTTTAAGTGAATTGTTGTGGTGGTGAGTGCTCGTCGAAGAAAACCGGTGTGGTAATTGGTAATAATGCGTAACACTAAAAAGAATGGTAACGAACTACATGAGTTGCTATCATTTTTGCCATCTGACTCCACAAAAAGGGGAGAGGATGACGAGAGGATTGCGGAGTATGAGACGGTATTCCTATTGTGAAGCGACTGATGATGTGATACTATTGAAACTTTTACTGGTTTCTTGATTGCCATTCATTTCGGTGGATTAAAGTCAAAGTCAGTCAGTCAGTAGAAATAAAAGACGAGCTGTGGTACGTATCTATGTAGCGAATCTGAAAATGGTAATAAAATGAAACCAGAACCAAAATAAAAGGAGACCATCTTACACACTCGCTACTACTACAAAGCACACACTGGCGATGCTGCTGATCCGATCAGTCGAATAATCATCAATCCTATCAATTCTTTTCTGACTTTGAGCCCGAGCCCCCTATCAAGCTGGTAGTTACTCCTGACGAGAAAAAATAGTTACTTATAGTTAACCTAGCGTGTAAAACCCCGATACTTTCAGTGGTATGAGCACTCACATCTCTCTCTGGTGTATGTAATACACTTAAGGCTTAACAAACAAAGTTCCTGAACAACTTTTCTCTTTTGCCTTGGCTCATTGTTACTGATGGCTGACTGATGAAGTAGAACCAAGACGTCAGCCTCATTTTGCCAAGCACCTGCCTTCTACTTCAGCAGAGCAGAGAGCCATGCAAAATAAATACTGGTTTTATTTAATTTTCCTTACGATGTGTTTGTGTGTACATGTATGTATGTATAACTAAATAAGAAAGGTTGAAGGAATTGCAGAAATCTTTTCATTTCATTTAGGCATTCATCTCGCTTGTAACTTGTAACATCACATAAAATATGCCACAACACAATGCTTTCGCAGTGCCAGCATGAGAGAAGAAAAGATTAAAAGATGGTGTAGCCGGTGGGGGTAGTAGTAGTGGTGGTGTTATGTTTGTTTTTAATCCGTTACCTCTATGCAAAACACGAAGAGTTTAGTTTGAGGATGATAAGATAACACTACTTACTACAGACACCGTTATGCAACGCAAAATGGTACGGTGGTGGTAGTAGTAGTATAGCGATTTCTATACTGCTGGGATGGAGCGATGGTAGAAAATTCATACTCAATTTAAACTGTTGTGTTCGAGACATGCTTGAAAATTTAAGTAGGTTGCAGTTGTAAGACACAGTCAGATTGTTGACTAGCCATGAAATTCGAACAAATTCGTGTAGTATTAAAAAAACATTCAAATTTCAAGACGGGTTACATATAAAAACAAGACGTAGCTTAGTTGTTGTGATGTCACATTAACCGCGTTTTATTTAATTTTAGTGAGCGCTGTACTATTTATGAACTGACAAGAGCTAAAATTTGAGGAATTTTGTAGAGAAAAGTGGGTAGGAAATTGAATGAATGACAAAGATGATATCTACAATCTGGGATTTTTTTATGTTTCAGGAATCCTGCCTTTTGAAAATACACCCCCACTACGATTGGTGACTGGGAGAATGAGAGGAAAAATGTAATGCGGCACTCTTTTTTCCACTTGATTGAAAAGAGGCTGTAAATCACCCCCACTCCACTCACACATACACACTCGGAACGGAGGCGAATTGGAAACCAATCTGGTCATTCGTTATATAATAATATTACGCGGATTTTCTACAACATTTCTCTCGACAACGTCGGTGGTGCGCCATACGTTTCTATTCGCGATGGAAAGCCCAGGAAGACTCGCAAGAAATATATTCCCGGCGCGAGCACGAGTCTACGGTCCTTCCACTTTTGCTGCTGGTTCTTCCCTTCTTGTACGCCTGCTCATTGCAATATTCTGCGTGAGTGTTTTATTGGTGCCGTCGTCATCTTGCACGGAGCGACAACAACAAAAACAACAACAAGGTAAAAAAAGGAACACACTTTAATATTTTCAAAGCTTTTAAAACTTTTACGACGACACACACACGGACGTAACTAGACTGGCAATGACTTTTAAAAGATTGGCATCGCTTTTTTTGCTTCTTCAGCTAGTTTGCCCGTTTTATGCGTAAAGTACGTTGTCGGGAATGTCAGTTAGAAAGTTGGAGTTGTATGATTTTGTATGTTTTTTGACTCATTGGCCGAGATTTTTATGGCGCTGCTGGTTTTACGATGATGCGAGAAAGAAAAAAGAGGGGTCAGCTGAGGGCAATTTTTTCCATGATACATCACATGCGCTGTATGTTTTTTATTGTCCTTATATTGCGTGTATAATTTAAAATATACGAACCTCCAACCTACATATGCTATTTTTCATCGTTTGCAGTAACGTATATAGATATAGCTTCTTGTTTTATGGAGATTGTTCAAGATTTACGATGTTTTTCGCTGGCTTAAAAGCCCAAACTGAAGCTGTTATAATAACATCGTGAATTGTGAAATGGGAATGCGTGAGATTATAAAGTGAAGTTATGTGTGATGTTGATGTTGTTGAAAGTTGAAGAAGAGCAACTGCCGATAAAAAAAGGAAGGAGTATGAGTATACTGCTATTTCGTACAAGAATATCTGTCAACGCAGCCTGCTACGTTGAAAATTTACGCCAGGCCAGATGACATGTTATGTATATTGATATTTTATGGAGAATTACACAATACGCAGTGAGAAGAGAGAGAGAGAGAGAGAGAGAGAGGAGAGAGAGAAAAGGCATATAAAATTCAAGCCAGAATAATAAAAGGCATTCAAGTGGAATGAAGAAAATTAATTTTTTAGTAAGCAAAACAAAAAATTGACAACATTGCAGAGAAGAGTTTATTACATATAGATATGATACGTAAAACAAGTGTAATAATTACAATGCGGCTTTCTGTTCTATACCAGCAACCTACATCGATCTAGCAACAGCAGCAGCAGTTTTCCCATATCATCATCATCATCATTCCATATTCATGATGATATTATATGCTTGATGTGTTGATACTGACAAAGATAATGATATCATGTCAGGAAACATGAAATGCAATGCAGCAAGTAATGTCGGTCGGAATTACTACTATTTTCCTTTTAGAAAAATTGCAAGTAATCCTTGTGCACCGCTTTCACGTATTCTTTAATTTATTTTATAGGCATCCCCACAATTTCAGCGAAAAGCAGATTGTCAAGAGATAGACAAATGATAGTTGTTATGTGGCGGCACGCAATTTGAATGGCTATTTCAACAGATGCGTAAGATAATGTCGGTGACTTTTTGTGTAACTTTTTTCAAAAGAATTCAGTTGGGGTTACCGAGGCTGACGCTTTAACTAAACGATTACTACTGCAACATTTGTTTACTATAACACCACCACCAGGCTGAGGACTGGATTGTAAAAGAAATTTTATTATGAAACCATTAACAAGTGGTGTGTGTGTGTGTGATGTAATGTTTAACCAGTTGTAGTTATCATTTTATGAATTGATATGATGATTAAAACACAAACAAAAACCTGCCGATACGAAGATTTCCCACAGGGAAATAGTCAGAGATATTCTCTCTCTCTCTCTCTCTCTCTCTTTAAGTACACCTGTCTATTATGTACTCCTTGTGCGTATGCGAATCCAAAAGGTAAATAGTCTTTTCGTGACAGAGATTTTAACGTTGATTGGACGCGCTTGGCTTTTATAATAACCACTACTAGCGTGTATCAAGTAGCCAAAACGCAGAGAAAACCCTGCACTGTCTCTAAGCCATTTTCCCAGTCAGTTATAATTATCTACGACTATTATAAAGTAAACGTGCGTCGCCGTCTCCATGTTTAAATTATGCTGCTGTATTAACAAAAGGAACCTTTAAATATTCCATCCGTTTATAAAGGATGTGACATGTGATGTAAAGCAAACAAACAAATCCGGCGGGGGCAAACACGACAACGACTGCGGTAGTTGGTAGTACGCCAATAGGAATTTTGCGAGCAGCAGCAGCACACAGCACACCTCATTTACTTTTAATCGTCCATCATGTCACGTTCTAGTGAATGCGGATTATGCCAACAATTTATATTATACTTGGTAGTTGCTGGTGTATCGTATCATTACAAGGCTCATTTATTCTTAATTTCTCTTTTCCCTACCGGCGGCAGTAGCTGAGCAATTCGTATTATAAGTTAATATGATATTATTACAGTTCGCAGCAGAAAACGACCTGCAGCTGGACAGGATTATTTTCGAGGAAGGAAATTGATGAGAAGTAATTAAGAGTGATTGTAACGTTAATTATAGCTGTATTACCTGGCGATGCTTACGATGATAATAATTATTTCTGCGCATTTGTACAAGCAATTCGATTTTGACCCGCAATACGTTTTTTTTCACGAAAGCAATAATGTATGTAGCAGTCTAACGAAGTAGGCCTTCTGTTTCTACTCACACAGTGGAATGATCAGTTTTCATTACGTGGGACGACAACGAACAAAAATAAGCAGTTGGTAGAGTACGTCAGCAGCGTTCCGGAAGAAGAAGAATTATTTACAACTTTTTGTAAAATACGAGCGGATGGAAAATTTTTGGTGGTAGCCATACTGTCAGAGGGATTTACCGGGATTCAGACCGGATTTTCATTCATCTTTTCTGAGAAAGCAAAAATGCAAGTGGAGGTATGCACAGGAGTAATAATATGTGCAGCAAACTACCCCATCTGAAAGCTACTCATGTGAAACATCACTGACGAAGACTGCAGAGTGCATTATTAAAGCGTAACGTCATCTCACCACAATCATCATCATCATCGCCATCGACAGATATTTTAAACATCTTGTGTGTAGTCAGATTGGATTTTCTGTTTCCGCGTGTCTCCCGATTTTACCATATGGTACCCTTATGTCCCCATTATTACCGTTTTCTCCCAAACGGATGCACACCACATTGTATTTACATCATTTCCATAATATCATTTATTTAGCAGGGAAGTTAGAAAAGGAAGTAAAATCTCGTTTTGTTTGGTTGACGGCGGTGGTAAACGAAGGTAAAAGTGGGGAAGAATATAAGCTACTTTATTCTAACATTCTTGGCACAGTTTCACAAATAGTTTGTGTGGCTTCTTGTTCTTCTTCGTCTTCTGCCGCTGACAGGGCTTATCACTTATGTATGACACAACGGAAATTACTGAAACCGACTCCCTCGCTCACGCTACACACATTTTTGGTAGTTTTCGTTGGTAAAATAAGTAGAGTACACGGTAACTGAAGCTACTATTCTTGCCAGCCTGGAGCTGTTAACTGAAGTGTGATTAAATGGAAACCCCAAAATGTATGTCGTCGTCCGTCTGTTTTTCTACCTTAAATCTCATCAACGGAAATCAGCGTAATCCGTTTAGCACAGGTAGTTCTTTTCCGAACAGGGCGTCTACACAGCTCCTATGTCTACCGCACTGATTTCAGCGCTTGTGTTTCAGCGGTGGAGTTTCAATATCATTTTTCCGGCGTATCATACCCACAGCTAAGACGCATCCGTTTCCGCTAAAATGCGGTGCAAGTTATCAGGTGGTGGTGGTATAGTCGTGGCGCATACAGCGACAGGAAAAAATGATAGCTACCTAATTCTCCGGTGGAGGTGAACAGGAACTTGGATGAAAAAATTTATTTATGGATTCTCTGTGTTCTGTCGTCGTCGTTGTCGTGTCGATCTCTTTCTTGTGACGTGCGAGAATGACGATGGAAATGGTGCATTGAATATCAATGAGCTTTCTTTTCATGTGATATGATACTCTTTCTGCTGTTGCGTTTACATAAGAAGCGTCAAAGCAAAAGGAACAGATTTTATGCACCATTTACGTCGAACGTGATGATGAGCTGACATTTGCGACAACACCGGCACAGCACAAAATGATGATATGGAGAGATGAGTAAAAGCAAATAGATACTGTACTTCTGAGAGCTGCGTGTGTGCGAGAGAGAGAGAGAGAGATCATTGAACACTTGAACAACGACAGTTTTCGTCTCCGCTCTGATTTTTTTGCGTTTTTTGCCCTGTCAGATTAAACTCGAACGGCGTCTGTCTAGCTAATGCGCGACTCCAGGAATAATTTTTGCCACAGCGGCAGAGCAGAGCAAAGAAAGGCCGAAAGACAAAAAAGGAATCTGTGCTAGATTAGATTTTCTCTTTCCCATGAATTCCAGATTACCACTGTGAAGCCAGACGGATACGCAGCTGAACTTAACGAACAGATATACATATGACAAGAATTCCCTTTCGTCGAACCAAGAAAAAACCTTATTTCCAGTCGACTTTTTTTATATTATTATCAGTCCGACCGCAATAAATTTAGGATTACCGCATCTGTCATCGGGTTTCTATTATTTTTTTTTTGTAAAAATGAGTTTCGCAGAGAGGTTACAAGTGCACTGCTCCATGAAATGGGCTGAAATGAATGTTACATTTGTCTCTGGCACCAGCAAACCGGAAATGAAGATTTCTCGGTAGACGGTTTGTTTGCTGGAGATACACACATTCATACATCCATATACACATTCTTATTTTTTTCACGTGCACTGGTGTGAACTAACATGTAATTCAAAGTTATACCGCATTGCGACTACTATTACTACTGGGTTTGAGAAACTGACATCGTCACATCAAAATGAGTTTGATTTGACAGTTCTCCGTTCTTGGTGTCAGTCAACACTTGGCTCCGCATCCATATTAATATTCCAGAAGAATGAGCAAGCAGCGAGGAAAGGAAAAATGGCTTTGACGATGACACGATGTGATGTTCCATTTTTCTTGAGTAAAACGACGACATCCTCTTAACTGTGTGCGCCAAGAACACGCCAACGTCTTAAGTGGATGATATGGGAAAGGAGAAATATTGTAGTCTTTTGGGTTATTTATGTAAATTTCTTGAAGCGACGATGGATAAAACTGTGCAGAGACGGGGCTTTCTGAAACCTGGAAGGAAAGCAGTGGAGGAGCATGTCCAAAAAGATAATCTACTATGCTCTAAAAGATCCAGGCACCAAGTGGAAGCTATCAAGACATTTTATCTTATCCGTCGTGTCCCATTTCCAGTATCGCGGCATGTTTGGAAGAAAAATAACCGACACAAAATCAAAGTGTGTGTATGTGTGTGTGTAGTAGCAGCAACATATAAACCGCTGCTCTGTTTGTTTTGTATGTCAAGGGATTTACATTCCGGAATGTCTCTGTTAAAAAGTGTGGATTGTCGTAATCTGCTCCGGCTGAGATGTTGTACGTCATCCCGGAGAAAAGCCATGCCAAACCCGTTGATGTCTAATAAAATGAATAAACATTTATGTGTGGCTTTAGTATAAATAATACAGAGAAAAAATATGCAATCATCTGGATAAAAATACTCAGAAATCACACAGAAACGCACGCTACGAAAAACTACGCAGTAGCAGCAAACTTAAAAATTCCGACGTGTTGTTTTTGTCTCTGAGCTTCCAACTGGAAACTATTTGTGGTTCCCCAGTAACTCAAGCATGCGAGCTTGTACTACTACTAGTAGTAGTGTTCCTTGATGATGACGGGAATGACATGACATTGTACCTGCGAAACGGATTAAGGCAAAAAGGAAATCTACCCCGCGAACTGCTCCTGTAAAATCCCCACACAACCAGTAATAGCTGCGGCTGTAATCTCAAAGGTTCTTGGAAAGAAGCTGAAAGTTGCGGAGAAACGCAGAATACGAAATACATTATTCAACGTCTTCTCCATGAAACAGAGGACGACAGAGACGCGTATAAATGAACAGTAAAAGTGATAAAGGTTGTTGTATAAATTTTTGTTAAAAAAGACCCAACAACCATGTGGGTTCCACATTGGCAGAGAAGATGAATGTTTTTTTGTTGTAGGAGAACTCCGTGTAGACGCAGTAGACATGTACACAGATAGTAAGAGTAGATGTCTGTGCATGTAGTGGTTGTAGTTGCTCGGTAAGTTTTTGGAAAGACCGGATATCGCTTTCAAGAAGAAAAGTGAACAACAAAAAAACATGCATTCTGGCTGCTGAAAACAGGAGAAGAACTCACCTCTTTTTTCACCCATCGCGGAGGAGAGACGCTCCTGTTGTTGAAAAGTAGGATAAACTATGCTACAAAACTGGAATAATACCAAACAGCCAAATGTATTTCATTGAATGAAACCATAAAAATCAGAGGATAACAAAATCATACAACTTTATACTTAAAACCGTAAAGATTTAAATAAAGCTCCGTTCTCCAAAAAGCCGCGTGCACAATTCTATTGTTTACAACACGAACGCTCAGGAATGCCGTAAATATTCAAAGCTTTTCGGTTACAAACACGAGGAAGCTTTCCTCCTGAAGAGAAATCCCATTTTGAGCGTATTTATTTTACATTTTTGGTAGTAGTAACGCAATTCCAAGCGTTTTTGGTGTGTTTATTTAAGCGTAAGCGTAGTAAATGGAAAATTAAATCCCCTTTTACTACTAGTTGGACGTTCATATATTTATATTGTAACTCTTTTTACACTCTCCCATTCCTCTTCGTCCACGATATGGTATCTATTATATGGTTTACGTGTGTGCTGTACTGTGGGGTTGTTGTTCGACTTGCTGGAGGCCAAACAAATGGATGACATAAATCACCGAAATAAATAGGTAAACTGGTTAGGAAATGCTCATTTTATCACAACACAAAAACTTCTCGTATATTCCTTCATTATACCATCTCTTGTGTCATGTCAAGAGTGGAACGTGTATTGTGTGTGGCTGTTCATTGTTGACTTGGTTCTCTCTTTCTCTCTTGGTTAAACATGATGATGGGCACAGGAAAAAGGATTTTTTTTTGGTGATCCACTTTACCAAAGCTACTTTTAACAAGCGTATATAGTACAAAAACATTCTCGCCTCGCCCATCATTATCATCATCATCAGCAGCAGCATCATCATCTCTCTCTACCCTCATATCATAATATTATTGTCCATGAAGCCGTTGACTCATCCGCTAGGCTCATCCTGCTATCTCGTATCGTATCACACTTTCCGGACTAAAAGAGTCATGTAAGAGCTTCAACTCTTTTTTTCTACATGTGCTGCTGCGCCACCAAAAATAACAAACCATTTTGTTAGCTTAAATGTGCTCATCTACCTCCTCTTTGTGGAGATGTGTAAGTAAGAGTCAAACCTTCTAAAAGAGTGCTTACCTGTATTTACCTGGCCGTTATTATTATGATGATGATGGCGATTGTGCAATACCTGTGAAATATATGTGTGTATATGGAGATATAAAGTATGTCTTTTTACAGTGTTTTGTCAGCTATAAAACCACAATGGTATTTATCGCTCGATCCATGAATGGCTTCATCTTCATGGATGGATGACCAGTCTCACTTCGCTTTTACGTTCTTTCCTCCTCCCGTCAAAAAAATAAAAGTGCTTTTCGTGTCTGCATTTCCACTTGAATGCTCATCCGGTCATACATTAAAGAAATATTAAGCTCAGGTATTTCGTGTATTTTTAAAAGAATTATTACCACCGTCTTAACTGTCACAGCAGACACAGTGTGGTGTAAACTTCAAATGGAGTATTATTGTTCAATAAAAATATCGAAAAAGGAAACCTGTGGTTTTTAGAGTGCCAGCACACTCATTTGAGAATTTACGGTAAGCCGTCATCCATCGTTGTTAAAAAATAATAAAAAGAAAAAAAGGTGTATTTTCATTTAAAAATATTTTTAAGCGGCAGCGTTAGTAATAACAGCAAATTTTGATGAGTCTCTACAATATGAATGTGAAACACATATAGCTATAGTTGTAGAAAAATCTTTTGAAAAATTCCTACTACTTCAAGATGAAATATAGGTTTTTCATTTTGAAAAGAATAACAGACGGAGTCAAACAAGCAGCGGGAATGTTCATTTTTTGTACTGATCCTAATATGTAATCAAAATGCACAGTATTATGATTGTTGTTGTGTACCACGGAGTATTATACACGCTCTTCATATATTTATATCGTTTTTTAAACAATGCACTACACAAAAATTAGTGATGGTTTTAGCAAGATAAGCCATATTTAACAGACACTGACAATATGTGTGTATGAGTGAGTGAGTGAGACGTGTGTACATTCTCGGCAGTAAAGTTAGGTTGCTTGTGTGTGTGCACTGCAAACACAAGAAATTTTTTATGGACGATGATAATGATGATGATGATGATGATGTCGATGTGATATCGCTGATATGTGATGTGGTTGAAGAAGAAAAAGTGAAATAAATAAAAAACATAATTTTTCTAAAAGTTTTAATGTTTGAAACAGTGCGTTGGATTGGCGCATTTAAATGCACTTCAAACCGACAACTTATTATTCGTATACCTTACTTTACGGGGAACGTCCGTTATAGAAGTAATTACTAGTAGGGATTAGGGATGCACTCACTCAGCCCTGTGTGAATACGTACGTACGGCGGCGCTATATAGTTGTAAAAAATAATGTGTGTGTGGCTGTTTATTCCCTTCTCTTCTGCACGATTACTTGAAGTAAGTACAAGAGCATGTTAAAAACTCTTTTTTCATTTCAGCAACTGTTATAGCGCAGTCGTGCGTGAACGCCCGACTGTTTCTCTATGCAACTGTATAACCACACTAAACCACACTGATTGTATTCATATTTTCGTACATGTTACTCTATACCAGTCTGTACAGCAATCCAACCAAAGAAACAAATCTTCACACAATAACTCTCCTTGTTGTATGCTGTGAGTAACGTTAACTGCAAGAGTAAGAGTAAAAGCATATTGCACGCAAATTATAACGCGGACACACATTAACAGCAGTCGTGGTAAAACATCGCAGTAACCTGCATGATATATAGCAGCAGGAAGATACAAAAAAGTGTGGTAGCAGTATTATTTGTATTATTTTTGTACAGGTAAAAGAAAATCGAAAATAAAAATTAAAGTGTAGACATTTGAAGATCATACTGATATGAGATTCTATAAGAATGTATGTATGTATGCGTGTGGTTCTCCTGAATGCCTCTTATAATAATAATGGTGCTTTTGTAGCGTTTTGTAAAGATTGAGTAAAATGTAAATGTGCATTGAATTTACGATATATATACGATTTAGACTTTAGAGGGAATTTTCCCAAAAATGCAGTTTTGATTTTCGACAGATCACTATAATCTGTACAACAGTACAACTAACTTAACATCCAAATCAATTAAGTACTCGTAATTCCTGTTTCCTTTTACACCTCTAGGTATTAAAGCAGGAAGCACGGTGATAAAGCAGTATCCATTATTATTATTATTATTATTATTATTATTATAAATTCAAAAGGTCCTTTTATGGTAAAGAATGCAGCGCATTTTGGCAGTTCAATTTTGAGAAAGAAAGAACAGTTTTGGTGGTTGCTAAAATCGGCAACTTAAGCCGACATGATACGGGCGTTGCTTTCAATTCGTGCAGGCCTTAGAGCCACTATAGAAATTAGAAAGATACGACGAGTAGTAGCAGTTAGCAGTTTTGTCAATGAAGAGTGGTGGAGGGGAACAAAAATGAAAAATTGTAATTCGATAGCCATCTTACATTGCATCAGCAATATGGCTATATGTAACGTTCAATATTTCGTTTTTTATATCAAACTTTTTTTAGTTTTATTTTATGTCCCACTGGAATTGCCATTATCAGCCTATTCACCAGTTCGCTTTTTCAATCTACAGATTATCAGTAGTAATAACTTTGCCATCATAACTAACACTCTCAGCCAAAAACAACAACAGTCTCACCACAACTGCAGACAGACACAACAGCAAAGAGCACAACATGAACCATCAGCATGGGAGTTTCTCCAGCAGATTTTACCTACGTACATGTTATCCACAACGAGAGAAGTGCAGCGTAGATCCTTCTGAACTACGTGCTTTGTGGTCGGTTTGTACGGTGACTTCTCAAACGAATAAATAATATCGTATTATTATCTTGAATAAAAACACGTAAATTACTTTTTGAAGGCAATAGTAAAAAGGATCATAGGTCGATTATTGTATGGCCTGAACTGGCCTGACATTTTGTCTGTATGACTTGATTTGACCCGCAGAAACCTTGACTGGAAATTAGGGGATCAAGAATAAATAGATAATAGATACATGAGAGAGAACTCCAACAAAACGTGTATTTATGAAACAGATTTTTCTTGCTGTTCGCTGTGCAGTTTATGCCTGCCTGTCTTTGTTTTTAGTGTGCTTCGTCTGGAGGAGTAAAATAAGCTATAAATAAAAGGGTGATAAAAATTTCATATTGATACGCGATATCACTACTACTCCTGATATCGGGGCTTTGTCCACATTTATTTAGGCGTTTATTTTATGTACTTTATGCATATCGGGAAAAGGCGTATTAATTTAGGTACTGTGTGTGATGCTGCCTACTTACAGCCGCAGTAAAACAACACATAACTTGTGTGTTATGAAAAAACTTTTTATGGCTGCCTTTCTTCCTGTTTAGTTTAGCTGTGCGCGATATGCAAGAATTGTGCTACAACGACGAAACCCAAAATATCGCCGTAATAATCGTATCAACAAGAAAAATATTGGCTGCACAAATGCACGTAATGTTTACGTACGATTTTTGTTCCTTATTGCGCTCTCTTTCAATAAAAGGCTCCTTGTACATGATACTCGGTTCATAACTTCGTAAGTTTATTTTCCCTGGGATGTGATGATTACAAAATGTGGCTCCTACAAGAGGCTGTAGCCAAATTATCATTACTTGTGTGTATGTGTCTTTGGGATCGATGAAATTATGATTCAAGTTTTCTCTCATGAAATAAAATCAAAATCACTTTCAGTCAGTGTGGTTTTATTTACCAACCCAAGATGTATAGGTATGCCATGCAACTCAATCCTGTAAACCCTCCAGACAACTTGGGCACACTTGCCACTCAGTTGGTTGATTAGATTAAAAATAAAGAAAAAAGAGAGAAAAAAAATCTAAAATGAGGCGATATCTTCTTTCATCCTATTATGTATGTAAACTCCACTTACAAGGAAGTTAGGGGGAAGTTAGCGTTGGAATGGGGGATAGAATGCTCATTTTGTACACTATGAAAGTTTTCCAATTTTCCAAAATGAAAATTGGATGGTGATTGTGAAGAGGTTGATCAGTGGCGCATTTTTTCCGCTGGAATCGTTGATTGAGTGGCGGAACCTCTTCTTTCGCCGCCGCTACCATCACCACTTTTAATCCAACTACAGAATTTGTCTGAGGGAGAAAAAAGAGTGGGAAACCCTGTATGTTGCACACAACTCTCATCGCACCAATTCATTTAATTAGGAGATTCTCAACTTTTAACGTGGCTTCACTGTCAAAAGTTTCAGGGTTTTGGGGTATTGTATCTCTTGCGGTATGCAATAGTTTGGTGTACTACGCTTTTGTACACGTGCACGTGTAACCGTGTGGCGTACATCTCCTTGAAATCCCCTCCATTTAAAGCAGATGATATAACGCTTATATAAAATAGTGCTTCAGCTTCAGCTCTCAAGTGTCTCCAATCTTCATTGTCTTGTCTAAAACGCTGAGTGAACATGGGCATCTCCGATACAAAATTGAAAGGCTTTAGGCTGTGAGCTGTGTGTGGATTTTTGACTAGATACTTTCAGGAATTTCTCAAATAGTTGCTTTCTTCCTCTTCTGCTGTCTGCAAACAGAAACAAAAGTGCATTTTCATGGTAGTCAACTTGTTTCATTCAAGCTACTTGACTTGATGACGATGATAATAACGAGGATGATGATAGTATTATGAAACATCATCATCATCATCGTCATCATCAGCCTCAACCGCGATGGAGCCAAAGGGGCTGTGGAGAGAGACAGAGAAGAACTACCAGAAATACACAGACAGGCGTTATCTCACAAATTTCAAATGAATTTCAAATTCAAACAAGATACTCGTCAACTTCCAAAAAAGGATTGGCAGTCTCCAGTTTACGAATGGTGGGTTTCTTTCCTTTGCTGGATGTTGGGAAGAGGAGAAAGGCATCACAAGCTCCCACAAACAAACCAACCACCACAATTTCAGCAGCAACAGCAGCAGTACTCACTCACAGTCTTCAAAAATTCTTGTGGTTTCTATTTTTTATGATCATGAGGAGAGTCTCTGGCATACCACAAATGTTCTATATAGTTTATTACTTGACGAGATATAAAATGGCTTGCTAGAATAATAGAAGCGGAGAAAAAAATGTGTGTGTACTTCTCGAAATTCCCTGTCGTCAAACAAAAAAGTGCCCTACAGCACCGCAGTGTACCACAGCTGTATCCATTCCTTACGCCTTACACTGCACTCCTGTCGTCTCTTTCCAGAATTTCCATACATTTTTGGTTGAAGATGATAAAGAAATAATAAATACAATGCCTTTTGGTTTCTTTCTAAACGACCATAACTTTATTAGACTGACTGAACAGAAGTTTACAAGCTTTTGGAGGAGATGTTTATGCTAATCAAAGGAAAATGAGACACCCGACATCCTTCTTTACTTGCACTCTTTCCCTATCACCTTTTTTTCAAAGGGGTTCAATTTTGGAGCTGCCAAAAAGTAAAACTCTCCCCTTTCAATCTTAATTAATGCTGTGATTCTTTCTTTCTTTTTTACAGATGGCGAATCGTTCCTCCATCCTCTATTTTCCCGAGCACAACGGATCCAAGCCCGGGTGACACGAGAGGTGGTACATTCTACCACAGTCCGTGGAGCTCAGAGATATCAGCATCGCGAGAAAAGGGAAATTCCACTTTCCTCCACAATTCATCCCGTAAGCTATAATAAAAACCACACTCAAAATTAACTATAACCTTCTCAGGAAAAAGTCTCATCATGAGTGTAATATATAGTATTATCATTATCATGCTAGTAATGCCTATAATAATTATGATAATGGAAAAATAAAAAAATAAGCGCCCACAAATCCTTTTATTATGAATTTTACGACACAAAATAGTGTGGGAAATTGGTCTCATGTTGATCATGCATGCCACATCGTCTTTCGATGATGGGCATATGCGTGCGTAAGATAATCACCATCATCAGCATCATCAGTTCGTCTCAAGGAGAACACTTGCGAACGGATATATTTGTAGCAGTTTCACTGGAACTCGCATTATCATTTACAACATCAGCAACAACTCTGTTATAATCACTGCCTCTTTTTACGACTCCCATTGTAATGCTCGCATTTATTTAAGACCAGCAGAAAATTACAATACGTAAAAATTATTATAATGAGAAGAGCAAGCATAAGTAGTGGACGTATAAGTATATAGGTGCATTACACAGAAAAAAATATTGTAATACATAATCCATCCAGCCAGTTGTTCTGTCAGAGGGAGTCCTCCAGCCATATTGTGTACTTCCTTACGTGTTGCATAAGTATTACCTACATGGATCCGGAATCATGTTACTCCCACAACTTGACCAACAACAGCCATAATAAGGAGAGCTGTATTTTCTCACCTGTTTCGTGTTCCAAAGAAACAACTCGAACATGCAAACCCTCTTTTGTCAGAGCCGTATTGAGCCGTAAAACGATCATCATCATCATCACGATGGCTAAAACAGAAGAAACTAACTTGTATGTTGCAACGCTAATGGCAGACGACAAAACAGCAGGAACAGCTACAGAAAAGTTGTTGCACCTTAGCCGTTAAATTAAAGGCAAAAGAGAGAGAGAAAAAAAAGTATGCTTTCGTTTGCGTTTCGAAAGGAGAGAAAAAAAGTTAAACTTTTTCAGTAGTTGTGTTCTCTTGTGTCTTAGCTGCTGTTATTGTGTCGTGCAAGCAAGCAAAAAAAGATAAAGAGGTTTGAATTAAAGTTTTCTTTCATTTTTATTCCTCTCCTGATGCTTTGAAAATTTTGCTGTTGTATGAACCAGCAGTAGCAGCAGCAGCAGTGTGGCAACAATATCTGGCTCGCGGAACGTGAACGAAAGAACAAGTTGGCTCGAAATTCTCTCATCATTATTTAATGAAGGAAAAAAAGAAGCAACTACTGCTGTGCGATAATAACCATCGTCGTCGTGCCATGCTATATAAAAATGGCCTTTTGTCTTCACGACGATTGTATTTGTAACAATATTTTTTGTACATAAATAGTACTTAGGTATATATCGCATACTGTATATTTATTCAAACGCATTGTAAAAATAAGAATGTACATAGGTAAATATATACCAGTTTGTATGCAGTTACCTGTAAAAATTGTCCGCATTTCCTTCCTTCCATTATTCCATTCTATTCTCCTATATTTACAATCGGATCCCATGGGAGGATTTTTTTTACTGTGGTCTCCTCTGCCATTAGCCTTTTGCCTTTGGTGCAAAAGTTGAAAGTGTCAGGTTTGTATTCACGTCTGCCCGCTTCTACCCAAACGTGCAGAGAGAGAAGACGAAACGAGAATAGGTAGTCATCATCATCACTTTTTCCCAGCGCAGCCCTGCTCAACAAGCTTGTTTGTGTGAGTTTGTTAGTTGTTTTAGGGCACGTTGGGATGGGAGTTGAGATTCATGGTTGTAATATGTAGCATTCATACGGAAAATGAGCGTAAAACTGTTCTCCTACGAAACTTCTACTATTATTGTGTGGGGAAGAGAGAGAAGGAAAAATCAACGCAAATGACTTGATTGGAGGTGCTCACAGTCAAAAGTCATTTCGCCAGCATCATTACTACTGCTGTTGCTTGTCGGGACCAGTGGTTCTGACGACTGGAGTGCAGATTATATTATGCTGACTTTTGAATACAAACGTAATTTACCAGGAGGCATTTAATAATAAGAGAGCACATGCATATAAATAGGTAACTTACAACATCAACTGATGTAGTGTGCACCTCCACGGGGTTAGTTATGAGAAATTCTCATACTGAATTTTAATGTTAGTATAATATACAGGTAGAAACATTTTTATAGGAGCAATGAGCTTATAATTTCCACTGAATGGAAACTCAATTTTAAGGAGGAGAGGAGGCACACACAGCGCGGCTGACTGGTTACTTTGAAGTGAATGAGAGAGGATGCGTATTATTATTATTATGTTTATTGTTCGCAAGTTTGTCCATGACAAGCAACTCAGCAACTAAAAGGCCTTTTGTTTGTGAGATACACAATTCAAAAGGAACTGGGCGTGTTTAGGGAGAGAGAGTACGCTGGAGCAGGTACATGTGTGTGTACATGAGTCAAACCGAGAGGATCCCTATCATCATTCTTAATTTAAAGCTTTTATCGACAAGCGAGATAGACATCAATGGATTGGTTACTACCACTTGTTTATTATATGGAGATTCCTCTATTATGACGTTTTTTATGTATATACGACAGGTAGGTAGGTAGAGAGGCAGAGAGAATTAATGGAAAACATTTTACTCGTGGTCAAGTCGTAAGTGCCTTGTAATGAGAAGTCTGGAAAAGTTTTCAGCAACAGCAGGAACGAAACGAGAGTAGCCACCAAAGCTATGATTTAGTAATGAACCTAAACCACTATTACCACTGGCTCTAAATAATGCATAATTTGCCGCTATTGTATTATATGCTTTGTGTTTTGTTTGCTGCTGTTTGGCTTTAGTTTATTATTTGTGTTGGCTCGCAGGCTCGCGTAGACAGGAGACAGGGGGAGTATAACTAGGTTTCTAGGTAGTAGGTAGTATATCTATATAACCGGTCGGAAATTGGGGATTTGAAGGATGTATTAAAAATTGATTGATTGTTTTGAATGAAAGTTGCGTTGTTGTATTGATTCCTGCTGTTGTATGAAACTTAAAATGAATGAAAAAAGTTTTGATGTTACACGCTACTTTTTCTTGTTTTGCAGGATGGCGGGCATGTGGAGAAAATCACGGTCAGTTTACCACTGGACGGGAAACAACACATTTTGGATATGCAGCTCAACAGGTAAAAGAAGAAAAACAATAGAACTGAAATAGAGAAACAAGAAAATGCTTGCAAATACGAGCTACAAAAAGATAAACACAACCAGCAATCGTGTATATCCTGTATTTTTGAAATGCATTTACTTAACGTTGTGTCATGTTGCATATGTTAATTTAGATTTTTAAAAAGTTAATGAGCTCATAAAAATATGTGTAGATACACATTACGAACAGCTTGTGCATTTTCATACTGTAGGTAGGTACTCTTAAAGATTGTTTTTATCGTTTAAAAATCAAAACAGCAAAAGATTAGTTAGATTAGATGCGTATATGAATAACAAAATAATAATACTAATAACAGTCTGAAAGTCTGTCAGATAAAAAAAATGTTTGCATTTTTTTTCTTCGAAGCTTCAGTCTTGATTTGATGTTAGGTAGCATTTTAGCATAACCTCTATAATTACATTTGTGGGAGCCAGGGAGTTAAAATAGTGATAACATTTTTCACAAAGTACATCATCGCATATGGAGGTATATGATCTTTCCCATTGTCAGATAGAAGACAGCTCGACTCCACCATTTTCCAGACGAGCTACTTTTTTATCTTTCTTATATCGCTGAAGTGAATAGCAATAAGCAAAGTAAAAATATCAAGTTAGTTTTGGAACAACAACCACTTTATCATTATCATTAGGGACAAAGAGATATTACTGGCGTGAGAGAGAGAGAGAGAGAGAGAGAGAGAGAGAATGGGAGCAAAATAACTTCGAAGAACAAAAAAAAGCACGGCATACTACTTAATACTTAAAGTATCATGGCTTGAGTTCACTCTTCAAAGAACTTTTACACGCCATCTCTGTCTTTTTCTATATTTTTATATAGCATGGCCTCTGGCCTGGCCCATCACCATGATCTCTTCTATTGGCTGGTGGGGTTCAGTTAAGCTTTGGAGAAAAAAAACGCGACATATATTCAACTGTTTGACTTGTTCCCTTTCGGTGAAGTGAACAAAACATTAAGCAGCGTTAGTGAAGAAACTCTCCACATTCGAATCTGCTAGCAAAAAAAGTGTGTAAAGATTTTACTTTTTGCCACACCATCGCCGTACATAACAAACAACATACATCACCACCACACGTCCTCCTCCAACCAGCATAAAAATATATGGTGCAGGCAATATTCGTTGTTGTTGTTGTCGTTAAATTGTTTGTCACAAACAAAAGAGATCTCTCTCTCTGGAGTTGAAAATATTAGTATTACGAAGTAGTTCCATTTTTCGTTTCATTTCTCTCCTTCTTCTATACTCTCTTTCGACTCTAGCACATACTTCTACTTTATCGTTCCATTTTTCCATCAACATGTCGTTCTTCATTTCATTTCATTATTACGGGCTTTACACAATCAAGACCTTTGCATGAGCTGAGCTGTGAGTACTTCATGGAGCATGTCGTTCTTTACGAGATGATTTAACTTTCCGAAGGAAGAATACGTATAATTTCAGAGTGCACGCTACAAAAAATTCGTGGAGTGACAAAGTTTTCTCTTTTTTTGTGAAGTAAAAAGCAAAAAACGAAAGAGAGAGAGAGAGAGAGAGAGAAACGATTATATTATTAGTTTTGGCCTGTTGTGTGTTGCGTACTTTATTGTGGGAGTAAACAAAACAACCACACAGATCAAACAGGAGATCATTTTAGTTCATTCCGAAGATCTCTTTCTTCAGACCTTGACTACTTTTTGGTTTCGTATTATTGGAATTTATTTGTATTTACTACTACTCCCTCTTTCTGCTCTGTCTGTTGTGTCTGCATGGCATGTTTTCAGATTTGTTCTCTCTGCTGAATCTGAGACGTTGATGGTGGTGGTGGTGGTGTTGGCGTGGCTGTGGTGAAAAAAAAACTGATGATGATACTGATGACGCTGATGATGTAATAGACGGAGCAAACAAAAGCTTCACACATTACGTTGCATTACAGAAACACACATACACACACACACTCACTCTCAGACGAACACAAGCTTAATGAAAACAAAAGAAAATTGGTTTTGGCAATTGGGCAATAAACTCTTGGCTCTCTTTTTCCCCTGCTCTTGCGTTCATCATCAATCCTTCTTTAGTCCAAAAAATGACTCTTCGCAGCTATTCACACTCTTTCTGTACGAACTGCACTGTTTAGTTGAAAGTTGTACACACAAGGAGGAGTACTCTTTTCCTGTAGAAAAATAAATATAATAGCAGAAAACGCATCAGAAAGATGTAGACCAGAGATGTGGGATTCATGACAAGACAAGATGACGACAACAACAACGCTATGTTGATGATGATGATGAAGTGCAAAGTCCTTTAAACATTTGCATTGGCATTGCAAGAGGAAAACAGTAAAATAGAGCGTTAAAGCCAAAAGTAAAGTGTTTGGCTTGAGTGTGCTCTTTTTATTTACGAAAACCAAATAACGCCAGAAAACACAATGATCCCTATTGTATTCCTGCCACTTTACTTCCTCGATTATCATTATCATCATCTTCATCCTCAACGTCTTGTCTCCTCTCTCTCCGCGCTGCATTTTCCTTCATTTTATGCTGTAATAATACCACCACCACCATCACCATTTTCAATAGTTAAGAGACAACAGCGTAATGATGAGAACGATTATGATAATGGGGCTAAATGATAGGAATCTCTGTGTATAAAGTGAGGGCGATGATGATGACGATGACGATGTGAGAGCACAATGTCTTCCACGCCAAAACAAAGACGATAAGCGACACAACCGTTTTAACAACAATAACAGCAATTCGCTAAGTTTCCATTTTATTTTATGTGTAATTTCAAAAGCGGAGGAGAGAGGGGTATAAGAGGGAGGCATACAAAGACAAAAGGTGAAAAGAATATTTTAGTGTCGTGTTGTCGGCATCTTTTAACCTCACTTTGAGGCTTTTGTCGTGTTAACGGGAAAATTGATAAAGTTTAAAAAGATTACGTACGGCTACATGACAAGAAAAGAGAGAGAGACACACACAGACACAACACAATCAACAATGCAGGGCAGACACACGCGCAGTGAAGATGATAAAAGGGGGAAACAGTAAAAGCATTTTCTTTCGAGAACAAAAATGGTTCCATTCTCTTTTTGTGGCTTAGAGTCATTTACATGAAATAATTATTGAAGCATAATGGAAAAGGAGTGTAAAACAACTTGGTTGATTTATTGAAGCCTTATTTTGCATTTTATGTTACAGGGACCTTATTCCAAAGGGTTTCTTTGAGCGTACCCAGCAGAAGAACGAAACCGTTGTTCACCGTCCCAGCTTTGAAGAGGTGGATGTGTGCCACTACCACGGAAAAATCCGCGGACACCCCAATTCCTGGGCGGCCCTCTCTACTTGCGATGACGTGATCAGGTATGTAAATTACAGGATTGTCGTCGTATAAACTAGAAACGTTATAAGGTATATAGACACATGCAGTTGTTACTACCACCAAATATGATTGATCATGACAAACTAACTAGAAGAAACTGCGAGTATTTTGCGTTTAGGAGTAAATTAACCAATTTGTTTTTTAATTAGACGGGCCAAAGGCATTCTTTAATTACTCGTCACGCACAGTGCTCGTTGTGCAAAAAAATTCTTTGAAATATCTGGGCGTTTTATCTCCCTTCGTACCTTCTTGCTTGAGTACATACGAAATCCTTCTTCTTTTTGTATTGCCGTAAGGGGCACCGGCTGGACGAACACCAAAAGGTCCATATTTAGAAAAACCGTTGTGAGAGAATGAGCTCGTATTTCATTTCTCCCAAGTCAACGTCCATTCCCATTTACAAGCAAAGGATCTCCCATTTTTGACAGGCTAGTTATTATTGGAGATTTCCTGATGACTGGCTGAGTACTAAAACGTAAATATGTGAGATAAAGAGAGGGAGAGGGAGGAAATGAGAGCACCACTACCTCTTTTTCTTTGAAAGTGAGCAGAATACCATTATTACATGATATAGTGAGAAATGCACAGGGATGATACATCATTGCCATTTTTCACGATGGGAAAGAGAAACGCCCAGACAATTTTACGAAGACGGAAAGATAGGAGTAATAGTAATGCAAAGCAAAAATTGTTTAGAGAGAAAGTAGATAGAAAAAATGAGCAACACGATGTTAGCACTGAAGTGAATAATACTCTCTGGTGATGCTTCATTCTATCATCATCATCAGCAGCATCAACACCATCATCAACTTGATGAGAAGCATCATGATGAGATGCGAGAGCGTTGAGACATTTTTTATTTGAGACGACGAACGATGATGATCATGATGATGATTACGGTTATGTTATGACGTTACGAGCCGCGCAAGCAATATTATTTAAGTTGACGATGCTTGCTTGCACTGCATTCATTTTTTTACAAAATGGATTTCGCAGAGAGTATAAAAAAGAGTGAAGAAGCAAGCTTAATGAAGATTACTGCGACGGCAAAAAGAGAGAGATGGAGTGAGAGAAAAAAGAAGAAAAATATAAAGAAATTGTAATAAGCAACGTGATATTATTGCGTGTGTGTGTGTGTTCTCTTTATTACGCAGAGGAGCCGTGTTCGATGGGGACCAACTTCATTACATCGAGCCAGGAGTGGATTCCACGAATGGGGAGGGCGATGATGAAGAAACGAAGACGAAAAGGGGTCCATTATTATCTTGGGATCTTGTTCATCTGAAGCCTGCCCATCTAACTAGAAATTTAAGCTGTGGTAAGTGTGTTCGCCCTCTAAAATTATGACAAAAAAGTGAAGGCTCCACTTTTTCTGTTTTTTTGCATAAAAAGGTGATTTTTGTATTGTCGTGTCGTTCTGTGAGTGCGTTGCAATAATGCAGAGCTTTTTCAAGGCATTAAAATGAGACCATTATGTTATGGTGCCATTTTAATGTCATGCTTGTCTTTGTTCCATTTTCACAAAATTTCATTTTCTTTTCTACTTTACAAGCGAAATTTACAACACGACAGAGAGAGAGAGGGGGAGAAGCATGCAAAATGGTTTAATTAAAACTTACCTCGTTGCTGCTTCATTTTAAACAAGGCACTTGTATGGCATCGCTATATAACGTACTGTAGTACCTTCACACGCATTATCTAGTGACAAAAAATTGTCATTGTCACTGAAAGAGAAAAAGTTCCCTATTACTCCTACTTTTGTAGTTTGGTACCTTCATGCTATGTTGGTGGTAAGTGGTAGGACCACCGAGAGCCATTAGCTAAATTGCAAAATACACATAAAGAAACCAAAAAATGTATATCAATGGTAGCAATAGGACGTGTCATGTTTACCGAAGTAGATAAGGAGTTGGAAATAATTTTCCACCTTTTTATCTTTTGCTCCCGCTCCGGTGGTGTAGGTGTAGCAGTAGCAAACAATACGGTGAGCACGTATTAATGTTATCGTGGGTGGGTTTCGTGGAGGTGTAGCGGAGATGATCGATTTTTTACAGGAATATTTATCCAACTTCTATTTTTTTATTCCACTGATGTCTTTGCTCATCTGTCAGCGTAATAAACTTTTCCTCCCGCTTACATATGGCAGTGGAGCGAGAGAGAGGTGATGGAATTTTAACGGCATGTTTTCCGTCACACAGACAGTATTAAAGCGCAGTTTGGCGTACAGTTGGAGTTGGAAGTTCTTGAAGAGGAAGAAAAGGCAAAAAGGAGTTTAATAGACTAAGGCTGGGATGAGTCAGCTTGTGTGTAGCAAACGAGAAAATACAGCAACGAGACATTGCCTGAACTTTATAACCTTTTTTACACGTGTTGTGTGTGTTTTTGTGCATGTATCCTCCAAGAAATTTTTAACTGCGTTTCCATTTACCACTGTAGCAGGCAGAAAGACACTAAATAAATATGCAGATCACATGGACGTTTATGGGGGAAGAATGGCTTTTTTATTTCCCTTTTGCCCGTATAATCTTCGCGTTCATTTCCATGTGCCGTGTTGTGGGTAATTCATGCGAAGAGGTACAACTTGGATGTATGAAGATGCTTAATAGCATGTTTTTCCTTTTCCTTAATACTGGGTTCCTCATTTGAAACAATCTGTTGTTTAGTTGCTTGTTACACAATATCACTCTTCCGGCCACTCGTGGTGCATTTATCTTTATTACTATGATGCTTGGTTGGGTGCAAAGAGAAGTTCTCTTTACTTTTCTCTGGTACAAATGCACAAGGCTGGAAGTTGGGTTGGGATGCAGAAAATACGGCGAAATGAAACGGGTGACTACTCAATTTTTACACACAGAGAGAGAAACACAGCACATGTTTATGAGCAATCGTTTCGCTCTTTCTTGCGCAATAGTTACAATAAATAATACACAAGTAGGTGCATTTTCCTACAATTTACATAACAGCCGACGTAAAGATCACGTTTTTACATCAATTTTTCCTTTTCTCTGTGAAAAATGGCGAAGATGATGTCGTCTCTTAGGAGGGAATTGAGGGAAACCGGATTTTTACAAGGAGACAACAAAAGGACAACACGAAGAGAAGGTAAAAACAAAGAGGGAATGAAGTTTTCAGGAGAAAAACGAGGAACATCTGGTTGACACATGCTGCCAACAATCGACAACATGGGCCAGTGCGCTTCATCATAGATTACCACAGATTAGGGACCTCCGAAATGGTTCTACCTTCTGCTTTTCTCCGGCAACTTTTTTTCGACGTCTTCTTTTCAACGCGAAGAGATGATAGTACAGGCAATCTTTGAAAAATTAATTGAATCTCTCCGTAAATGTGAGAGCTCGAATTGTATAGGAAAAGTCGTAATCGTCAACTGTTGTTGGACCGGAGAGGAGCAACCGGCACTAAGTAGACAAACAAGGAAAAACCAGTCAAAACAACTGGACAGCTGGTTCATTCAAAATGAGTGGCGAAATTGACTGCATAATACGTTTCATTGCAATTTCTTCGAGTCGAGCAAGCTGCTGATTGTGCCTGCTCATGTTTTGAAGGTGAAGGTGGCCACTAAATTTTAGGGGAGAAAAAAATTAAAATGTTTTTTTATGTTTGACGACGTCCATCGTCTCGTGTGCAGCCCCAGCCCAACTCCCATCATCATCATCATCCCTGCCATCTTCATTTACGAGCTAATTAATGGGAAACAAAAAGGTGGTGCAAATGGAGAACAGTTGGCACGCGTTTTAGTGCGGATGAAAGGACACATGTCCAGCAATTTAGCGCTTTTAATTTTGTTAAAAAATTGAAACAAGCCAGGCAGCGAGTGAGAGCAGTAATAATACTGCCGAACGAAACACGAAAATTGCTGCAATACACCGGCTTTTATTGCACGAAGTATTGCAAGGACCATGCATATAAATGGCAGTAGTATAAACCATATGCGTTTGTGTGTGGAGTCACCAGCAGCGCAGCGTACGACTTCAACCTGCAGCTACAGCTATGAGGAAACCCTCAAACCCAACCTGTCTCACCCAAAATACTATTTACAACGCAAACCCGCGAGAAACGGGATAAGGAATATCTGCGGCTTTTGCACGGATAGGGAACTTCGCAAAGCGCTTCCCTCACACATTCTACACAGAAATCCAATGGGTTGCGCAAGGGAAGATTTTGCGTTGGTACATTCCCCGTACAAAAAACTAGCAAGATCGAGCTCGTATTGGGGGTAAACTCGACATCATCCACCAACCCAAACAAGCAAATTGAGTCGGGAGCAAGTGTTATCATTGGTTTAAAACGCGTTGATTGTGTGTGTGTACGCTACGTTACAGATTACCGGTTGCTTTTACTATTGTTATTGTAAGGTCGGGCTATTTATACACTTTTTTTCTGGCCTTCTCAATGCGACACCTTCAAAATACCAGTATTCAAGACCAGATCAATATACTTTTTTGTGCGTCCAGGCGTCCTAAAATAAAGAATTGGGGCGACTTGAGACGGGAGTTTATCGACACTTTCCATTCCGTTTGCAAACATTTGGAGAGCCCACATTACACATTTTCCCCCCACCACCAAACTACATTTTCATCTCTTGGTTCTTTCCTGGTTCTACACAAATGTCGTAATTTTCAATTTCGGTTGCAAACAGGTCGATATAAAGGTACGTTGCAAGAGTTTCAGCTCACGTGGCGCATAAAAAGTACGCGCAAAATACGTGACTTCTTTACACAGCGGAGTTTTCTCTAAAAGATTACACTCTCACTATCATCCGGCACATGTGTTTGTGTGTGCTTTGCTTAATGGAAACGATTTTGTAATAATAATCACAAACGATATTTTGAAAGCGGATATAGAGTAACGCTATAGCGCGGTTTAGTTTATTTATCCATTTCTGGACCCGCCACGCCATCAGCCTCATAATCAGCACGATACGCACACAGAATCCAGATTACGTTGTTTGCTTTCTCTGTGATACTATTACTATTATGGAATCTCCGCGAATCATTTCCCTCTCGAAGCGTGTACCACAGAACAGATTTGGTCTTGGCACAGCATCTTTTGTGTGGCGTGCCCTCGTGCATATGTATGCGGCGGGGCATTTAATGCGCTACTTTTTGCTGGTAATTTCAATTTCATCTCTCTCCTCCTCCTGCCTTGAACTAGCACTACTAAAGTTGTTGCCTGCTGCTGATGGCTCTCGAGATTGGAATTTCGATTAGATTGGAAAGGGTTAATGTACGAACAATGAGCAAACGCACCAGCAGGAGCTCATGTCCTGCTCGTGCGTATTTTTATTTTCTTTAACTGCCCAACAGCAATAACAAGAGTGTCCGTTGAGTTTATCCAATCAAAAAATGTGCGTAGCACTCGTACTTATGTTTATTACTGGGATGCGATAGGTATTGTGCTGGCGGACAGGCGACCTCTCTGTTTGTTTACGCGTAAGAACGCTGCGTAAGCTACTTTACTACGAATAATGCGAGCATTTATAATAATAACAGCAATTATGCGTTTATTGCCTCCATTATCAAATTGAGCAGAACAGGCGTAAAGAGTTGTTGTGTAAAGGGTTAAAATTGATTGACACGACGAGATACACATTTTTTCTCCTCGGCGCACATTATCTTAAATTTCGTATTATATTAGGTGGCACTGGACTACTCTGGAGATATGTGTCACTCTGTCAGTTTCACTTAAGTGGGCTTGTATACATTCTCTCTTGGCGCACATTATCTTAAATTTCGTATTATATTAGGTGGCACTGGACTACTCTGGAGATATGTGTCACTCTGTCAGTTTCACTTAAGTGGGCTTGTATACATGCCTGTCACTAATCTGCACAAAATTTAAATGAAATGCAAATGGAAGAAAAGGAAAAAATCAGAGATGGGAAGGCATAATATAAGAATGTACAAACAGAAGAGGGTCTGTCTCGTCGTCATTGATAGCAGCAACAGAAAAGAAATGTTTTTGGACTCCCTTTTTCCTCTCTCGCTTTCTGCGTTGAACAGTAACATAACAGATACGAAAGAGATACGAAACAAAACTTGCTTGGAATTTCAAATTACAACGACGTTGACGACGACGACGACACTCCTGTCCTGGTGGTGATCATGGGGAGATTGCTGAAACTGTGCACAGTAAATAGAAATCCTTCTAGCACAAAACTTTTCAAGTCAAGATGACTAAAGCTTGTTCCTTCCCATACAATAATATACCCCTCTTTCTGTTCCTCATCATCATCTCTGTTGTAAATCAGTTAACGACATGGTTAATGCTCCTCGTACTTAAATTCCCAGTTAAGTTCCACGATATCATGAAAAAAAACCAATTCTCCATTGATTCAGGCAACCACAGACACTGATCATATCAAATCAGATGCGTTAAAACTCAAGTGTAATCTGGGAGAGTGAGGCGAAGAGAAGGGTGAGAGGAGAGAGAGAGGAAAAAACTCGTTTTCAATTTATACATTCATTTGCCATAATCATTTCCTCCTTTCCTGTAAGATTGTTAGTTTTTCATATGATTATATAAAAAAGTCCTCATCTCTGCTGTTTGTTTCTCTGATCAATGTAAAAGCATAGAGGGTGTATATACTACGTACCTGCCTACAGAGAAGAAGGGCATAAATAGATTTAGAACGTATTTTAAGGATGCTATCGCCTCTGCTGAAGTAAAGTATAAGCATTTTGCGTCAGGTTGGATTAACTTTGTACAAACAATACGCTTCTTTCATTCCCAACAATCTCGACAGAAAATGTTTCTCCACGAAAAACTTTCAACTTTTCCTGAATAACAAGAGACGATGCAACATCTACTAACCGAAAGTTTTTTTTGGCATAGCTAATTAGCTCGTAGCGTGCAAAGAGGAAGGAAGCCTAAAAGTGTTCAAACGAAATATTTCGAAGACTGGAAATGTAGAAGAAATGGTTTTATAATATCCCATGAGTCACTCGTCGTGAGGGGGTAGGTATATGGGAGAAACAGTCGTGTGTTTTTATGTAAAGTCATTTTCATGTCGAGGAAAAGATAAAAAATACATTTGGACACTTTTAACGAAACGACCACTTTACTCCCTGCTACATTTATTATAATGGAAAGGGGGTGCTGGTCGTAAGTTGAGGAATGATGCAGAGGAAAGAAACATGAATTTGCTGAGTCAGTAAAAAGGAAAATGAAAAATGAAAATGGTGTAGCGGGTCTTTCACTATTTTTCTAATAATTAGGCACGCTATGTTTTGAATTAGAGATACTTTTGTATGTCGGTTTACGTTTATAATGACAATAATGAGTTAATGAGTAAGGAGAACAGTCGGGATTTAATGTTGGCTTATTAAAGTGACGACAGAAAATAGTATGAAATCGCAATGTCGTGATTTAAAATGTCAAATTTTCATTTCAGGCCATGCCGATCACGATCTCGATGACGGTCACCCAGTAAGCTTAACGGACGCGTTGTATAAACGGAAAGGAAGCAACAACGGCCACGACATCACCAACGCCTTTTCGCCTTCAAACGGGAAAGGTATTTTGAAACGGGTGAAGCGTGGTTACTCCTCGCATGACGACACACGGGCGCCATACAACTCAAACGGAAAGTCCCGCTACGTTGAACTGGTCATTGTAGTCGACAATAAAAAGTACAAGGAGCTCGGCGGCGATTTGAAAGCCGTGCGTAGAAGGACCAAGGACATTGCGAGTATCGTCCACTCGGTAAGGAAAATTTAGTGGAGTGATGTGCACCGTGTGAAATGGAATTTAACAATAATGGCTAATGATAAAATACGACGTTATTTATGAACTCTTTTTAACTCTGCAGCTGTATGCTCCCCTGAACATTTTTATTACGTTGGTGGGCATGGTGGTGTGGACGGAGTCTGACGAGATAACCATAAAAGCTAATGGAGATGAAACATTGGCGAGCTTCCTACATTACAGAAAGGAACGGCTCCTCAGAGATCATCCTAACGACAACGCGCAACTACTCACGTAAGACGTTACACAAATACAACTGTTTAATTATAAGGCAGGAAGACATTTTTTGGTGTTTTATGACGATACTGATTATGAAAGACAAAGCGCGACTGCGAGAAGGGTTAAAAGCCACACGAGTGACATGGGTGAAAAAAGTCATGTTTAGAAACCGTGTTGGAACAGTTGACACAGATGTTTATAAATTAAGTACGAAGTGAGGGGAAGAAAAGATGATAAGAAAGGAATTTTGGAAATGCCTTCATCAAAATTAAAAGCGCCATGCATCTGTGACAATAAGTTTTCTTGCATCAACTTTCGTGAGCATTGGTGCAAAACAGACAGTTGATAACCAAGAAATGCTTTAGGTGATAAAAAATATGCGCTAATGAGAGACTCGGGATTGAACATCTTGTCTTGTCTTACGCCATTTTTACAGAGCGGTGGAATTTGAGAATGGTGTTGTTGGGAAAGCCATGCAAGGACCGATTTGCAGCTATAAATACTCCGGAGGAGTCAACTCGGATTTTAAGAACAATGTGATTGGAGTAGTTGCTACCACAGTGGCGCACGAGTTGGGTCACAATTTTGGCTTGAGTCACGATAATGACAAGTGCACTTGTCCCAGTACCAACAACCGCTGTATAATGGCGGCTTCAGCAAGGTATACATAATGATAAACTGGTTTAATATTTTAATTTCATGTCCACACAAGAGGCGATATGATAAACAACCGTTAACTAACCCGACAATGATTTTTTACTTATTCATTTTTTTCAATAATCACCATTTAAAATATTTAAATTTTTTTTAGTTCAAACCGAACTATGCATTGGAGCTCTTGTAGTTTGAAGGATTTTGCCTTCGCTTTTGACCATGGAATGGATTACTGCTTGCGCAATAAACCAGAAAGGTAGGAATTAGTATATAACATCCTTGTAGGAACATGATTTGAAGTTGTGGTTGCATATTTTTATTTCTCTTCTCCACCACAGAAATTTTTGCCACAGGCGATTTTTAGTTTATTCAATATTTACTTACAATGCTAATGTAAAAACAAGATCCAATTTGTAATTGTTTATTTCACTCATGTTCAGCTTATATGATGGGCCCACTTGCGGAAATGGGTTTACAGAACCGGGCGAAGAATGTGACTGTGGCCTTCCAGAACATTGTGAGAATCCCTGTTGTGACGCTAATACATGTACGATGCACTTGAATGCGACGTGTGCCTCAGGAACGTGTTGTGACATGGAGGTGAGTGTCGTGATTTGTATACTAAGTAGAAGAAATTTGAAAGCATAACTGAAACACGATCCAAATGTTGTAATTGAGGAGTGCTATATGTTCCCCCTTCAAGTGACCAGTGCAATTAAACTCATTCTTCTCTGTCTTCTTAGACTTGTCACGCCAAAGCCGGAGGGACTATATGTCGTGAAGCCACAAAACTAATGATCTCTGCTACCAGAAAAATGCTAACGGCTCACGGCATGCCCATTGTGGCTATAACTTGACCACAGAAAAATACGCAAAATGCGATCAAGAGTACGTTATCCTCTCCTTCATTACGTTAACAAGATTTTTACTAAAAATGAAACACATTTTGAATTAGTTTTTATGTACTCTTTTCTCAGGGACGTAAAATGCGGCATTCTTCACTGTCAGATGAACAGTGAAAAGTTAGAATTTGGTTACGAATCTGTCTCCATTCTAGCCAGTTTCTTTGTGAACGCCGGTGGAAAAATTCATCTTAGCCAGTTTCTTTGTGAACGCCGGTGGGAAAATTCATCCCTGCAGGTCCGTCATTGTCGACTTTGGCTTGAACGACATAAACCCTGGAATGGTTCCTGATGGGGCAAAATGCGGCAACGATAAGGTAAGCAAAAGAAAAGGACACAAACAAAAAACACAATGCACAAAACAAACTGACTGACTCAGCAGAATCTTATTCATCCTTTTGGGCGGTACATGTAATAAACTAAACTACTTTCAGGCTAATTTGTTTAATGAACTTTTGCATTTTATGCGCAATTAAATGATGCTATTTATAAACATTTTGATGTTGCGATGTTTAGGGTTTACGATTCCAAGAATATGAATATAGCTGCTTGTAATGTATGTAAGTAGCCAGCCGTTGTTTTTCCTTTGCAGGTTCATACCTATTCGACATGTGATGTGAACATGTTTGTATGTACATGTTTGAGCGTGCATGTAATGCAAATCTACTTTTCGTATACATGCATAACGCAGCTTGCATATGTCCGCCTAACATAAAATTACCGCAACGGCAACGCTGCACCAAAACAGTAGGAATAGGACTAGTCACTAGTTGTAGTTTTTAATCCACTTAATAGTTTGTTTATGTTAATTGCACCATAGTTCTAGTATGTTTGAACGAAATTGATTTAACTTTGCTTCGAAGTTCTGGAGTTGGAGTTAGTTTGACTGACGACGAACATTGGTTTACAAACGACAATGATAATCGACATAATCGACAACTTATTTTCTAATTTTGTGGAATGTGTTGTTTTATGGATTTCCTTTATTGCTGTTCTTATTTTAGATGTGTGTAAACCAAAAATGTGTTCCGGTTAGTTCAGTACTTGGCGCGACAGCCCCAGTTTGCGATCACGATTGTAGCGGTCACGGTGTTTGTAATAGTAAAGGACATTGTCATTGTGACGGAGGATTTGGAGGCACTTATTGTGAGGCGAGTGGCTACGGAGGATCTATTGATAGTGGACCGGCACGAGATCCATATGGTGAGCGATTTATTGTATTGTTTTAGTGAAAGTAGTAGAGATTGCTGTGTTATGAAAGCGTGCCAAGAATTACGTGTACATAAAAATGATAATTTGTTTTCGCAGGCACTTCGAGGTTTTTCAAGATTTTGTACGTAACATTCCTTGGTTTCATTCCGTTGATTGCCATCATCACATTTTACATTTACTACGCCGGAGATTACTTCAAGAAGTTGTGCTTCAGTGTCATTACCTTACAAGCGTTTTCCAGTGCGAATAGGTACACTCGAACAAAAGTTAATGAAGCATTTCTTTGCAAAGCAAAATTAAGTCATCTGGAATAATTTTTAAATGTTTGTTTTACCTTCATGTTTAGGTCACAACGCTACAACAATAAGCCTTCGTCAAACGGCTCAGCTGGTGGTGGCCTTCGAACTCGAGACATTTCTTCTCCAACAAGTCAAAGTAACAGTAATCCTACCTCTCCTCCCGGTGACCCTAATTCTGGGGCCGGCGGTGAAGACTTTTTTGGTCAGTATAAAGGTTTCTCGTTATCCCCCATAAAATCATCCCCCTTGTCGCAGCAACGTAGTGGAGGGGGACCTTCCACACCTAACGCGACGGGAAACTCTCATAATAACAACAATAACGAGCCAGTCACAAATTCCACCAGCAACTCCACTCTTCCAAACGGTTCCATTCAAAGTGAAACAAACGCAAACGTGTACTACTCACCAGTGCCAAAGCAGACTGAAACTCTGGTAGGAAATAGTGAACGACCCAGCGGTTTTCGTCTTCCTAATGCACAAGCAAGTTTTCTTCAGGGCAGCGCCGCTGGTGCAAATAGAAGCGTAACTCGAGTCAGCTGGGCGCAGCCTATTGCAAGTCCTTTGCCAGTGTCCCCTGGGAGTGAGGACGAAAGCGCAAATAGCGACACGCCATTGTATGAAAACACAGGAGCAGAAAAGGGATCACCGAAAATTCAAAAATTGGCGCAGACAAGCCCAATTACACCTGCGACGCACCAACTAGGGAAAAATAGAGCAGCCAGTAGTCCAATTGCCGTTGACGAAATGAAACGTTTTAGCATTGGAGGCAAAGGGAGCAAAAATGGAACAGACCCGCAGAGTCCGACTGCTAAAAAAGAATCCAGCTTTGGCAGCACCTCAGCGCTATCGAGGTTGGCAGCTGCTATTCCATTTGTACGCAGTTCGTTTAGACTAGCTTCGAGTTCCAGTACTGAAGATAACAGTAAGGCGAATAAAAATAAAAATTTTCCAAAGAATCGGGGCAATCTGGAAATATCCAAACCCATTCTACAAACAGATGTCGCTGGGGCAAATGGATCGGGCGACCAAGTTGACTCTTCGCCACGATATGCCAATGTTCCAACCGGGGACGATCAAGTTAAAAAGCCTGCGTTGAAAAATGTGGATCGAGTAAGGGGGCAGACCCCACCTCCTGAAGGAAGCAAACCGATTCCTAAAGTGCAGAGGGCTCACAGTATGATTCAGCCTACCAGCAGCAACCGAAATTCGATTCACGGAAATCCAAATTACAATTCACTTCGTCGGCCAAGACCATCAGTGCCTCCTCCAAAGCCACCTGAAGCTCCCCCACCACCACCACCGACTTATATGACTAGCTTTAGCGAAGCGAAGTCCAAGTTCTTAACTCAACGTAATCAAGACCCTGCTGCGGAAGAAACGTCAGCACCACCTCCTGTTCCCCCTCCAAATGCTATTGTGTCTACCCCTGTTTCAACACCAGTGTCAACCAGTCAAAGTCCTAAAGGTTTCCGAGGCTCCATTGGAAAATTTTCTTTTTCTGCTAATAGCCGCAGTCGCAGTGCCTCGCCATCTTCAATGCTAACAACAAAGCCTACGATTACTGCCATCACAACTCCCCCCACTTCAACTTCTCTGTTTAAGGCTCCTATTGCCAAGGTGGAGGAGCTGAATTCTCCTTGCTCTCCACCCAATGCTACAAATAAGAAGCAATCTAGTATCCCTACCGCTGAGACCAAGCAAGAAAATATTTACGATACCATTGATGAAGGGATGGTAGCTCTCACCTTAAATGGAACGAAGAAAACTCCTCCATCTGGACTTCCCCTGAAAAAGAACAGTCCTGGCTCATCCTCTGGAGAGTCTAGTCCAACACCAACTAACAAAAAGTCTAGTCGTCGCGGCAGCGAAGAGAAGATTGAGACGTTATCAACCGGTAGTTCAGAATCAAATGGAGGTCTCCTCTCCGAAATAATTCTGGAAATCCAACAGAGAAACAAGGAGTCCATTTACAATTCCGTTGATCGACGGAAGCAACGGCGAGAAAAGAAAGCAGCCGCAGCAAATTCCACGCTAATGGCAGAAAGAACCAAACCAGAAATCACGACTCCAAAACCCACCATATCAAGCTTGTCAGGTGGAATGGGAAAGCTTTCCTCTAGTCCTGCAAGCAAAACTTCTTCCCCTGCAAGTAGAGAGTCTACTCCACCGAAATCCTCTTTCTCTCCCAATTCTTCCCGGCGCTATGTAAGCCCTCTAACTAATCAGTCGTTTTCTTTTTACAAAAAACCAACCGGACCGGGTTCCACACCAACACCAACGACACCCACTACAGTTAACTCAACTGTGGTAGATCCTCCTGGTAGCAATAGTAAACCAAAAGTTGTCCTCAATCCCACAGTGGGTAGTCCACCTGTTACCGCACCGCCACCCAACACAAACAACACTTTATCTAGTCGTCAACAGTCGGCTTCCTCACTTTTATCCAACTTATCAGCACCACGAGTGTCCTTTTCAAGTACATTTTCTCGTTCTTCCGTATCTCCCCCTGTAGTATCTTCCACTAATAAATCCAGTGGTGCAGTATCAACTGTTCCTCCTCCAGTTCCAGCACATGCTACACCAATCAGCACCTCAGCAACTACTCCTGCTAAGCCGACTTGCGCTGTAAATGGTGTCCCAAAAGTGGCTTCTTCGCCTAGCTATGTAGCAAAAATTAATTACTTTTCGAATCTCAGCCAAGCCGCTAATACGCCTATGAAACCAATCAATTCTATCCCAGCTCCATCGAAGGAGAATCCCGCTAAAGAAATTATTTATGCTCCTAGTAACGTGGATCTTTCTGGGGACGACGGTTGCGGAGGCAAAGGTGGCGATCGCAGTCACTACGCTGCAACAATCCGACGGTCGCGCCCACAATATTACAACAATAAGGAGCTGGAGGGAGATCTCAATGACGCTAATAGTAATCCAGTGACTGATCACAACGCAGCTAATAAAAACAAGCACGGAGGAACATTGGGCAGGAAGCCCATGGGAATTTATGGAAGTTTGGGAAGGAAGGTTGCCGCACCTGTTATCCGCAGCAATAGCATTGAAAAGGAGAAAATGGAAGCGCGGTCTAGGGAAAGTACGCCAGATACTACCAGCAACGACAGTTGTGATCCCAGCGACAAAGAAACAGTTATACCTCCTCTAAGTAGTAACGGAAGTCGTAGTAGCATTAGTAGTAGTGGGGCCAGCCCTCAGGTTGGATACAAGCCTTTCAATCCATACTTAAATAGGCAGCTAACATTTTCTACATTTAGGCCTAGCTCAGGAGCAAATGATAAGACTAATAACAGTAGTCCAGCTTCTGCAATCACCAATGGAACAAGCGGAGCAACTACTGCGAATGGAAAGTGTGCCGTTTCGTCAAAGCCAGTCTCTAATGGTGTTGGCGTAGCTAGTCCTGTTCAATTACGATCGCCTAACCGACTTGTCAAATAGTAGAGATAAGGCGTATTTTGTAAATTGTAGCATTCAGTTTTATTTGTAGCTTGACCATTTTAGTTGCAGTTTTCATGCTGCTTACAAAAAACAATGAGTTGCAACAGCTGCAGTTTTTTATACGTTTTTGTACATTTAGCATAGCATCATTCACAAAACGCCTATTTCAATTAGCCGGTGATCTAATAATATGTATATTTTATGTGAAAATATGTTCATATTATTATTATTCTGTTTACGTTAAACGTTGTATATTTGTAAACCGCCACCATGTACATAAGAAAGGCAATTTTGTACATTTTATATATATTGTGCTCTATTACATATTATTATAATTACTATTATTAACGCACAATGAACATTTTTAGTGTAAAACTCATCGCTGATTTTAACGAATTTCATTTACACTTGTTTAATTTTGTGTGGAAAAGTGCTTATTTATTATGAAATTATTTTGTACATTTTGCTTCTAGCTTTTCCTCAGTTGTAAGTTACAAAAAAGTTTATATATTTACCGCATATTTTAATTGAAAGTTATTAATTGTGAATTTGGTGCTCGTTGAGTTGTCTTTAACATTTTGAAATTATGTAATTACCAGTTCATGATGATGCTAAAAGTCGATTGTTAACCATAAGTGAATTTTTAATAAAAAACGTGAAAACATACTTTATCCGAAGAAAAAAATCTAACTTACAACACATCACAATCACAAGCATGATGCGTGTTGATTATCATAGTTTTCCTCAGCTCGCTGTTCATCGTACCTGCTGCTTATAAATATGAAATATTTGGACAATTATCTAAAATTTCATGTTCATGCCATGACTTTCCGAATCACTTTAGACCAGCATTTAAAACATGAAACATTATCCATCCTATCCAGAAATATATATTCGGTCCTTGGTTGTATTGGATTGGAAGACTAAAAGGATATCGTAGTGTTGGTGTATGTGGCGTCTGTTGTCAACTGACGAATATATATATATTTATATATATGCATATAATATTTTCGAGCTAGCTAATCTTACACACCAAGCAGGCGACATATCTTTCTTGTCGTATTTTCTCAGCGTTCCGTTTTACTCTGCCTCTGCAGTGTAGGCTAAGACATACAAATGATGTATTTTCAGCTGCAACGGTAAGCTATACGGACGTGCTGTTTTGGATTGACCCCAGTAACGATTGTACCCGATGACAAACGAAACGAAAATAGTATTGTGTGTGAAAGAGGAAAGCATGCTTCTTGGTAATGCATATGGAAGAAGGAACGTAGAGTTTGGTGGTACGTAGTACGAAGTACGAGCTGAGTAACGGAGCAGAGGATGCGCTGTGTCAATTTAAATATTTGCCGAAGGATCAATATTATTGAACTGCTTCGTATTTAATTTGACTCTAAAATTATCGTACAGTGCATTTTCATAACATAATTTCTTGTTAAACCTAGCCTAGTTAAACTTTTGTTCCGTAGTAAATGGCCGGACGTCCCAAGCGTACACACGTCATGTCCACGTAGTAAATGTTGCCCTTTTCGACGATCTACTCTTTATAGCGAAGAAAAGGGTATATAAGCGGAAAAGCAGAAGGGAAAGAGAAAGTGTACTTGTTCTATACCAACTCCATTATAACTATAACTAACCATTGCAATTTTTACCAAATACCACCAAGTACACTCAAGCCGGCTAAAAAAAGGGTGCATGATCTGATAATACGATAAAACAAGCATTGCATGTATCATGTTATCATGTATGTGAAAAGTAGCGGAAGTTGGAGTCGGCAAGTTCATGTTTAAACCCATTTGTACAAAACTTTAATTTTTTATCAAGAGCCATTCAATCTTACTGCAGACATTAAAAGGAATAAAAAAATATACACTACACAATACAGTACACAGTGGCTAATTTCTTACATTGTGACAAATGACACGCTTGGAAATAATTTTTTTGACAACTGAAATATTAAACATTGATTATGATCAGCGATTACTCATGTTTTTATTAATTAGTCTAGTCAAGTAAGTTATGTTATAAACGCATACCTTGCTATTGCATTGCATTGTCTGTTGTATCTTTGTTCAGAAAATGAGCTATTGTTCCATTGTGTCGTTTCAGACAGGGAGAAACTGACGAACTCGGCAAAAACCGGAGAAAATGCTCAGCGACGTTCAGCATATCATAAAGGACAAAAGGTATTTACTCCTGGCGATGACGATGATTGTGACTTTGTGACTATAAAAAAGGCACAACACATTGAGGTGAGAGGGCCGGGTTGAGTTGAGTGTGAAAAGCATGCTTTGGTGTATTTCTCGGAACTAAAACTAAACTTTACACGAAAACAGAAACAGCACGTTCTGCGGTCTCTAGTCTCTGCCTCTCTACTGAAAATTTGGAAGTTGGATTCGGCGTAGTTATTGTTTGTTGTGTAAGGAAAAATTTATAATCCTAATTAAAATCCCCGTTGGATTTTTCACTACAAGACTTGTTTTAGTCTGGAATCGCGGTAATCAGTTGTAAGTAAAAATTAATTCGTTGATAATATAAGTGAAGATGTACATGTACCATTAAATACGAAAAATGTTGATGAAGTGCATTTTTCATTTTTATTTTAGGAAATGAAAGAAATTGTGATTAATCAACTGGTCAAAGTGCCTGAAGATGTGCGGGTTTCTGCCAAAAGTCGCCGAGTTACTGTTAGGGGACCCCGCGGCGTCCTACGAAGGGCCTTCCGCCATATGGCAATTGACATTCAAGTAGTGGATCGCGAAACAGTCAAGGTGGAGAAATGGTTCGGAAGTAAAAAGGAAATTGCTGCTGTTCGAACGGTTTGCAGTCATATTGAGAATATGATCAAAGGTGTTACAAAGGTAGGCTGATGAAAATTGAAAATTAATAAATAACTGCTGTTTTATGATGCGTTCTGGTTCTAGTTATGAGTTTACTTTCATTGTTTTCAGGGATTTCAATACAAGATGCGTTCTGTTTATGCTCATTTCCCCATTAACTGTGTGACTACGGATAATAACAGCATTGTTGAGGTTAGTAGACGTCGACGTTTTCATTAATAATATAGCTCACTGGCTACCGATGAATGGTTAATTCTAGGAATTAATAACATTGATGAAATATAATATTTATAATACAAAATGCTCAGGTCAGAAACTTCTTAGGAGAGAAGTACATTCGTAAGGTGAAGATGTCAAAGGGCGTCAGTGTAACGAACAGCGCCAAGCAAAAGGATGAATTGATAATTGAAGGGAATTCTATTGAAGCGGTGTCTAGATCAGGTATTTTTTTTATTCTAAATAGCTTAACTTTTCTTTTAAAATCTCCAAAGTCATTTTCCACGTGTTTCATCCAATACAAATTGGGCTTAAATTACTCTTTTGTTTCGTAGCTGCCCTAGTACAGCAGAGTACTACCGTTAAGAGGAAAGATATCAGAAAGTTTTTGGATGGCTTATACGTTTCTGAGAAAACTACTGTTGTTGTCGATCCAGACAATGAGTAAAACTTCACTCTTTGGGCCTTTGAGAAAATTTCATCCATAATGTAATAATGTTACCATACATGTATGCTTTTACTCTTTCATCTTTATTCCGTGTCTTATTTGTAGACTGTAGTTGTGATTTCAAGATTGTATTACTATTACATGCAACAACATGATTAAATGAAACTTTAGAGTCTGAGTTTTACCTTACAAACACTAGCAAACTTGTAGTTTTCTTTTTCCTTTCTTTTGTGCTCGTTCCTAATCACGGAATCGTGCAATGGTGAAAGTTTTGTTAGATGGCAGCGGAAGTGCTTTCCGGTAGGTTGGTGGAAGTTGGAAATAAAACGGATAATATGAAACCGACAACCGAGGCATTCCGATTTTGTGCCTCTCCACGTCTCTCGGACGAGCAAATTCGTTCACACCCCCTTGCCACAACTGAAAACTGGCGTAACCGAAAAGTTTGAATTTCATTCTCAAGGGTTTCTTCGATAGCATACGCTGATAATAAACATCGGATATATTTCGTAAAAAAAGTAATGGGAGAACTGTTCTGCACGTTTGCTCATAGCGTTTTTGTAAATAAGAGTAACGAGAAAATTCACTAAATCAAAACTATAAGCAGTCAAGACAATATAATGGGTACCTATACGTTATGTACATGCCTCCTACAAAATATGAAATAAAAACGCAAACATTTTCCCGTTCTTCTTAAGATTATGGTGATGATTATTATAAAGGGATATGAAATGTGGTGTTAGTATGATGTCTCCCCTCGTGCAAGATAACTTTTTTTTTATATCTTTGCAATAAAACTTTGCGTTTCCAGACCCATAATCCATACAACGAGATTTTATGTTTTTTCAAAGTTTAGACTCTGTTTTCTCTTTCATATACGTTTGCCTCTCTCTCTCTGCCTTGTGTGTGTGCCTTTATGATATGTTTGGATAAAGTCGATAAAATAACACATGGGTTATTATTATGAATGATCGTAAATGGAGAAATATTGTCTTTCTTTCGCAAGAGTAATCCAGCGAGCACGTCTGCCAAAAAACAGCAAGACCGCTTAAAAGCAGCATGATGAATGATTACAGCTCTAAACTTGTCTTGAAGTCTGTCCAGAATTTACGAGATGATAATAAATTAAATAGAACAGAGCAGTCAGGAGGACATACCAACAGACTGGAATTTGGGACGATAATGATGATGGTAAACAGTTTATGAATGGTTTCAGCAAAAGCTACCTCATACCAGTATATAACCACGTAACCCAAACCAAGCCACTTCATCATTAAAGACATCTAAATTGACGAGAAAAATAGTTAAAAAAAGTAGTCATAATAATGGGTTCGGGTCAGTAAAATAAGAACGTACATGCGTCCCTTGTCCATTTCCCAATTTAATTATTTTATACTCTAATGCTTCCAAATACGTAACATCCTTAAAACGGATTTGCTTTTTTGTGGGTAATTTCGTCTTCGTCATAATTACTGTAATCCAATCAGCTTTCTTTGCCTTTGCCAAAAACAAAAACTGCGCAGTGTCTTTGGTTCGTCCTATATGTAGCCGTTAATATTAATTATGATGACGTTTATTCTTAAGTGCTTGCGGTTTTTCCAGCTCCGGAACGAAAAAGCTTACGCTTACAATCTCGCTATTTTATTGATTACTCTGTGATTATAAATTCACGAGTCATTTATCCAATAGCACCTCCTTACATGAATAAGTTTACAAGAATGTCTTTTCTGCTGTGTGCAAACGGCGGAAAAACAGAAGGCAACTTATAGGGAGAAAAAAATTCCTCGTAATTCATGCTTTCAAGTGTTACTTGTTAACGCTTCACACACGAAAATCCTATTTCCCATCCTTCTCACTCCAGCACGCTTCATTATTTTCGCAACAACACACAACACACCAGGCAAGATAAACCATTCAGACATGTTCCCCATAAAATAGTGCGGATCGAACCTGTCGAAAACTAAAAGTGCTTTCACAAGATAAAACTTTTCCCAACATCTTCATTTTTTGCCACAAACTTCCCCTGTTTACCCCGTCGTCGTCGTCATACACATATTGAATACCTACTTCTCGGATATTTTTCCATTACATATTTAGACTCCGTTTCCGCTGGTCGCTCAAGGGGAAGCACACAAGCTAGGCTTAAAGATTTCTCGCAACAACCGCGTACAAACCTATTTACCTTTTGTTATGGCATATTATTACCCTTGAAATGTTCTTCATTTTTCAGGGAGACTCCATAGCTCGCTCACTCTCTGCCCATAATCCGGACATGCGACCAGACCAGGTAGAAAACAAGACACACACGGCACGAAGGAATTCCGTAGTAATACTTTTCTGTCAATTCTGTAAACACATTTACTCCCAGCTAGTGGCCGTTATGGCCATTCGCATTCCAAATCCCCAATGTGTATATTTCGCAGGTATGATGATTTGCCTCACACATCAGAAAAAAGGAGGAAAAACGAACGGGGAATAGCTTTCGCTTAAAAATGTAAATGTGTAAACTTTTTTTCTATGTTAATGGAGTAATTTGTACACAGCAGCAGCAAGCAGCGCAGCGTGGCAAAAAAGAAACGGTGCTGATGACGGCAGCTCTAATATATAGCAAATAGTTTGTGTGTACACGAATTATACGCCAAATACATGAATATTTAAAGGGCTGACAAATATTGCATGCAAACCCCCCATCCAATTTTAACGAAGTGGGGAAAACTTTTAGGAGAAGCAGCAGCAGCAAAAAAAGTAAAAGCTGAGAAGAAGACCTAAATAGTGTATCTTAATTGCTTTAATGACATCAACAACAAGACAAGACAAGAAGAAGATATTTTGCGTTCGTTGTCCTCATCCTACTGGCGCTTTGAAAAGCACACGACAACACACCACTTTGTGGCGATCGCGTAATTGCTACTTTGCTGATACTAACCATGTTTTTTTTCTGCTACTTCTGCTTCATCTGCTCTATTTTTCTCTCTACTGATCATCATTTTCAGTATCGTCTTCTTCTTCAACAACAAACAAGAAAGAATATAATAATAAGTTTAAATTGGAAATAACCAGAACCAGGCGCCCTATGTGAAGTAAGGCGTGTAAAAATACCAAGAGTACACACGATACATATGTAATAATGTGATGTGTACAACCCCGAAATACCTCCGCCTTTTGTGTAAAAAAAATTGGCCGTTTTCATTTTTTTCCCTTTTCCGTTCGCCTGTTCCGTCAAAATAATATCTTGCCCGTCATCACCCTCACGAATCACGATCATCACCATCCGTTTTTGTTATTTCGTAAAAAGTCAAGTGTAAAAAATACCTCCAGATGCCTGCATTCTCTCTGCTGCCTACTTCTTTTCCCCCATTTCACGTTTTCCTTATGTTTTTAATAGGCTGTCTTATATTCACAACGAAAAAAGCGTTTACAATAATTCATGGCAGAAAAAAACTGCCATGTTTCTTCCTTCCTCTTTTCATTTTCCCATAAAATTCAGCAGTAATAATAATAATAACAATATATCTCCTGTTACTTGTGCACCACGTCGTTGTGTAGCTCCTTGCACCACACAGCACATAATTTTTACATGGACGAATTGTGCTAGTAGGGGAAAATAGGGGGAAAAGCTGAAAAGACCATGTAAGACCACAGACCACGTCAACCGAAAGTTGATTCAGAGGATTACTCCAAAAAAATTATAATTCCCTATACAACACAACAATTCGAATGCACGATGCAGTGTCCCGTATCATCATCATCATCATCATCGTCATCAGATTATATTGGACGGAACGAAATCGTAATGGATAAAGATTTTCCTCCTTCTCTCTCCTTCACTCTCATTTCCATTCTCTTTCTCAGATTATGGACAGAGAACGAAAAAAAAAGACAAAAGACAGGCTTGCTCCCCAAGACTGAAAAGGATATTTGAATAGAATGGTTCATATATAAAAAATCATCTATATGCTGTGTGTGTCTTGTATAAAATATAAAAATGTGTTTCTTCTCTTCTTCCTACTCCTTTTCCATGATAATGATCTCTAGATGAAGATCATCATCGTTATCGTGTCGTGCTGCTCATATAAGCTCATGTATATTCATTATGCAGCAAGTGTACGATTTTGTGCAGTATGAACATGTACAAAATAGCAATAAAAGTGTTATTATTAAGATGCTTGGTTGTTGGTCGGCAAAGACGATGAATACGTTCACGTACGGACGGTTGGCGGTGATCGCAGTGGTACTCTGGTTCTCTGGTAGTAGTAGTAGTTCACTTTAGCATATATACGCTATTACACACATAGTAGTAGAAACATTTTTTTTTCACTCTATTTTGCTGCGAGAGAAAAGTGCTCCTTCGACTTTGACGATGAAATTACCAGGGAATGTGTAATGCATGGGGGTAGAGTAATGTACATTTACCTATTTGTACTTTCTTAAATCTATATTGTATGCTACAACTGAATGCTCACACAAAAGCTCTCGAACGCTTTTTTAATGTTGTTGTTGGCATTTTCTTTCTTTTGCTGTATCGTTGGAATAACTCCGCTCTGTGTTTTTGCTACGCTGCGAAAATGGCATTTTCTGTCTTGTGTGTATGTGTCTATATGTATAAGCAAGGCGGCTGACAAAATTGAATATTGAATTTTATGGAGCGCCTATTTCTATGGGGTCTACTAACATTTAAAAATCTACGGCTCCACACACTTGCCGTTGTTTCTCCCCTTGCCTCCTCTTTGATTTGTTGCTGGGAAAAATACAACTTGAAGCTTATTTGGACACGCCATGAGCGAGAACACAAACAGAACTTTATCATCAACTCCATTCGTTTTGGTACTCTAAGCAAACAGGCAGACATTAAATTACGCTGTATCACTACTTCTACTACTACCACTACTCTGTTGTTTCCACAATACTAGCAACGAGATGTTCACTCTGGCAAAAAAATTTATTTGTGTAGCTGTTGCGGTTCTATCCTTCTGCTTTGCTTACGTACGTATAACTTTGTACTTTGTTGCTGATAGACTCATTTTTCGACCTTTTTCGCACAGAAAAGGAGGCCGGCCGATTTATGTTGCTGCTCGTGTCACCTATGCCATATCCTCCTCATGTAGTACGACGGCTTGGTCTGCCTTTAGCAAAAGTAGTCGTCAGAGAACCAGAACCAGCAGCAGCATTAACGGTGGAGTACTACCTACCCGTATAATAAATGTCGTCGTATGCGTAGTATACAAGAAGTGTGGGGTAAAAAGAGGAGGAAAATGTTACAACATTTGCAGCATACCTACCAAACTAGCAAAAATCCATATGCATAACTACCTATCCAAGTTTCATTTTTGCTTAAACTCTATTGCGTTGGCATTTTCGCCTTTCGAGTTGCTAGCCCAGCGCTAACCTAGCCTGCTTCACGTAGTAGAAAAGCAAGATTGGATTTTATAAGATTCCACCACGCACTCAACAGAAACATGTGTACTTACTTACTTACTACATATAAGTAATATCAATGTCATATGGAGCTTCAATTTTAGTATATGTTCAGAAACTTGCTCTTTCTCCTATATTGCCTGCTGATGCTTTTTTTCCCTATCTCTTTCTTCCTTTCTCTCTCTCTCTCGATGCCTTTTAACTTAACACGAGGATAATTTGCTCGAGAAGTTGGTAGTGTTTTCGCTTGGTTGCTTGGTAGGTGGTATTCAAGCGAAAATGCATTGCAATGTGATAAACTGTCTTATGGAAAGGTAGAGAGTGAATTCTCTCGCTGTAGTAAAAGAGGTGAATTGTGTGTAAAACCGCATGAATTTCCCTAAAAAAATACATCCGCGAGAGAAACTCTCGTGACTTTGTAAAGAAAAACACACTAGAGCAAAACATCATCACCACCACCGCATTCACCAGCAGTAGTGGCAGTTGTTCAGGAGAAGTCAACTAAGCCAGTTATAATAAAACCGCTCCTCCACACAACAACTATTTTTGCCCACACAAATAACTCTCTCCATCACAAAGCATCGTCGGCCCAAGAGCTGCTATCAATCTTCATCTTTCTCATTCAGTTAGTATTGACTATTTAACAAACTTGTTAATGTTCTTGTTGTCGATTCTTCGCCAACAACCCACCACGAAGGCGGCGGGGAGGAGACGGAGGAGGAAAACGGAATAAAATACACAACAGACATACTTTTTAAAAGTCGCTGATGAACGGCTGTAATTCAACACCGCATTCATCCTTCCCAATAAATGAAGTGTGTTTGTGTGTGTAACTAGTACTACTACTGTACATGTGCAAACTTGTGCGGGTGTTCATTGAATTGACTGCAGTATAAACCAGTAAAGTTGACTGGGCACTCCGTGCTTGCATCTTTTCCTCTTCTGCCAATTAACTTGTTTTTTATCTTCAAGGTCGTTGTGTGAATTTTTAATAAGCTGTTTGTCCTCTGCAACCTGCGTCATCTTCTATTCATTCATTGACACTTTGGTGGACAAATCGCCATAAATATCGTCTTGTTTCTCTCCTCTCTCCTGCTCTACCCATCTTATCTCTTGTCTTTGTGACTGGTGCCGTCACCGTCAGTCACCCACAAGCAGTCGGTGTTTTTCGCAGAGAGTGACAAACAGAACTAACAGAGCAGCGCATAGCAATAGCAGCACAGGCAGGTTGCTGTTTTTAAGTGATATGGTAATTTCCTCTCATATCCTTGTACATTCCCAACTAATGGACACATCTGCGCCCAATAAAACTAAAAATATGTAGGTAATATGCCAAGTAATCTCCAACTTTTTTCAACATACTCCTCGTAGCAGATGGGAAAACTAGGAAGATTCACCAACAACATACGGCTCTCTGAACACGACGACGACGTTGGACGACGACGACACATGCTACCAGCAAGACGGTAAATACATAGGCACACTCTCCTAGTGCAGCAGGAGCATCATCATCCCCGTTGTCTTGCTGAGATTTACAATTTACAACTTGACTCTCATTTCGTGATTTCCTATTATTTTCTCAAAAGACTGGATTATCTCACCCACAAAAAAACTCTTTTTAGTTGAGGTTGGTGTGTGTGTGTGTGTGTGTGTGTGAGCGCTGTGACGCTGACTGACGGAGTGCTCCTGACAAGTTACGTAATAGTAGGAATGTAACACAAACTGCTACAATAACAACAGCAGCAGCAACAACAAAGGTTTTGATAGAAAGAACAGAGAAAAAAGTTACACATTGCTTGACTCCCTGCCTGGTTGGCTGCAATCTTTCTTGTTTGTCGTAAACAAGAAGAAGAGAAGAAGAAAAAAACATCGGGAACGGTGGAGCGAGTGGATATAGCGCTCTGGCTGGTGTTGTTTCTCCCTCTAAACTAACTGGGAACTCTTGCCAGTTTTTTTTCTCCTCTTTTTTGCAGCTGGATGCTGTTTTGTTGTGTAGTGAGATCACTCACTATATCTTGTTCATTTATTTGCCTCGCCTATAGCCTTCAGCAATAATATTTTTGATTTTTCATAAGACGATCACAGGATTATATACGATACTCTTGGGGATATCATCATCATCATCGTCGTCGTGGTCGTCGTCAGCCGCATCAGCCCTGCTGATGATGATGTGATGTGCCGCCGAGCTAGTGTGTGCATCGTTCACGTTTCACGTTGTTGAAAAGTACGTCTCTGTTGTATGATAGGCTAAAAAGGAGGATGATGATGATCATGATGACGATATAATATGACCAAGACGGCTAGTAGTATGGGGTAATGATGATGATCAAGAATGACGATGACGGAATGGACCAAAATGGAAACAGCTAAAGCAAAGTGAGAGAGAGCAGCACAGCAAAGAACATGAATTATGAGCATTGTTTCAGCTTCGTGAAGAGGAACCCGCACCACGAGAAAAAAATAAGTAGTAGTAAGTGAGCTCATCCATTCTCAACAAACTTTTACTCCCTTGAGAACAAGCGACGACGTCGACAACGACGACGACGACGTGCACGTACCGTTGTGGTAGTTGTTGCTGGTGTTGAGGTAAAATACAAAAGTCATATATATAAATGTAAAGTGTCGATTTTGGGGAGCGGGTGAAACCTGGCCTTCATTTAGTGCCTCACCTTTCCTATTTCATTCGTTGGTTGCAGCAGCAGGAGCAAAGAACAACAGCGCGCAAAGTGCGCTTAATATCGCTATCACGCAGGGATTAATTTATTACACAAGTCTTTTCTCTCTTCACTTTTTTCACTCTACCGGGGAAAATGTATTAAAATGTAGGCAGGTAGGTAGACAGGGAAGACAAATTTTTTTCTGGAAAAAGTAGGACTAATCTTGATACAAGCAACTTGTAATCATTTTTAATGGGATAATTTTCTGGGGGAATAAATTGGTCCAGAAAACGAAACAGGCAGAAAGAAATACTCGAGAGAGATAATAGCAGAGAGAGAGAGAGAGAGAGAGGCTTAATAATATAGAGAGGATTATCGGTACGTACACAATAACACAATATCGTGAGGAGTGTTTTCCGGTGTCGGAGCACAGGTGTCATGCACACAAGGAAAAACACAAGGAAGAGGTAAGCGGTGGTGGTACAGGAAAGAATTGCCTTTGTTTTGCCTTGTACACACTCTCTCTTCTGGTGTGGTGTCGTGCGCTCGCTCCCTGCCTTCATTTGTTTGCCGGACAGTGTCTGTGTGACTCAAGTGTCTCGAGTTTTGACATAAAATCAGATAAACTGCGTATCATCCTACAAAAAAGAAGCGATCCTAAAAGAGAATTTTCCAGAGAAATTGCTCGCACATTCTCCTGCTCCTGTAATAATAGTAAAGTGGCCTAATTGACGTAAGCGACTTGTCTTGTTATCTTTGATTAGTGATTAATTATTGATCGCCGTGTGCATTCCTAAGCGAGAGGAAAAAAGTTGGGATCAGCAGTATATATACCCCTGTCCTCTCTCTTCTGGGTTGGTTGGATGTCAGATTATTCGTGCTGGTGCTACTACGTGCAAAGCTGAAAAAAGGAAAATTTAACAGACAACACAGGACCGAGTTCTCTTTTTCTTCACTGTAGCTTATTACTTTGGACGGGGCTCCACCCGAAACAATTTTCCTCCTTTAGGAGAGCGAGAGAGAGAGAGAGAGTTGGACCTTTAGGATGATTAGTACAACAAGGATGATGGCTTATTGCAGAGACTATTTTGGCATGAATGGTAAGTAGTACCGCTAAAGTATCCTATCGTCATCACTATTGACTTTCTATGAAGGTATGTTGTCGTGTGTGTATACACCTACTATTTGTGTAGCTATTTACGTGTGATGACGACGATGATGATGCTCCTTGCTGTAACAATGACCATTATGCACATCATCATCATCTACCATCATCACCACCACCACCAACCCCATGAATACTAATCATAGTAACTTCGGGTCATCGTCAAGTATAATTATCTTTCTGAAATGTGCATCACGATGTCAAGCCTGTTTTATCGTCTGTCGTTACATTATCATCATCATCATCTTCGTCGTCATCATCGTTATTTAAGGAGACTGCGCACTAAAGATTTACAGATCATTCCATGGTGCAAGGATAATGTGATTATCGTTTTACTTTTTTTGCTGGCCTTTAATATATGTGCTATAAAAAATTTTTATGGAGACGACAGCAGGGAAAATTAATGCGATATTGTGTCGATATGAGATCTTTCTACTGAAGATGCATGGGTGATGATGATGACGCAGGGATGAGGTCACAAGTCACGTTTAATGGGGGTTACAAAAAATCGTATTTATTACAGTATTGCGTTTTTCTCCTGAAAAATGAATGTTTTCCAAAGTGTTAACTTGGGAAATGCTAGGATTATGGTAGTTTGCATGGTAATGGCAGGGGTGAATGATGATGAGGAGGATCATCACAGAGAGCAATGCGAGAACAAGCAGCCAGAGCCCCATAACAACAACCTAGTAAGATTTATGGAGAGAATTAATTACATATCATTATTTTCCCAGCGAAGGTTGTAAAACGTAAAAAACTGCGTGCGTTATGGAAATGAGGGGAAAAAATGGAAGTGAGCGGTGAATTGAGAGCAGAATGCCGAAATAGGTAGATTAGGAGGAAAAATTGTGCTTATGGGCTCTTATATCGCAATCGCAGAGTAGTAGTGTAAGTTTATAGCGTTTTTTTTGGTAGACGCATGTTGAATATAGAAACTGGCTTGATCATTTGCCTGTCAGAATTTACTCGTTTCCACAAAAAAAATTTAGTTTGTATTCTCCTCGGCTCTTTTTCTCACTTCATACAAACTACAAAATTTTATTATGCGGAGGTTTTTTGTAGCGATTTTGAAGTTTGAATGTGAGTAAAACACTCATTTGTAAACTCCATTCAATTCCTGACTGCGTATAGGTACAGCAATAAAAACATCACGTTACCCTCCTACAAATAAACAATAAAACAAAAAAGTGCCAGAAAATTAGCAATGCTTGTGCTCTGTTCTATATATATGAGCGAGCAGATCTATCACCACCACACAAGCAGGATTGATGTATGATGATGGTCCTACTGTATATAGTGTTATCAACATCGTCGTAACTTTTACTCAACTCTCGTGAAACTGTCAATCAACAGCAAATTTTAATTACTGGGCTTGACGTGCCATGTATACTCCTCTTACAACCATCCCGTTGTGCTGGCGCTTTGCTTTTTGTCCTGGGAAGCCAGAGGGGCCATGTGGCCTGAAGAGCGACCGGGATAATATAGATGCGAGCGTGTATCGTTTTTTTTCTCTCTCATTTTGTACCTGAAACTGATGGGCTCTGTTTTCGCGTAATTTACCGCCGCAGTCGTAGCAATTCCCAAATTCACGTATTCCTCACAATTCGTCTAAGGTTTCCCATCCGTCACTATACACACACATTCATTTGCCCAAGTGGAATCTTGTAATGTAATCTAAACATGTTCTCTACAAAATATCACCCTTTTGCGATCTCATTCAATTTATGCTCCGCAAAAAATTACACATGGGCTTTTGAGTGACACCAGCAAACACTTCAACCTTCCCCGGAGAAGGACCAGAGTGGCAGAAGCTGTGTTTGCTTCAGGGTGAAAGTTATTAATATTCCACTCGCTGTGCTATCTCTGTCATTCATTTGACACCAACAAACACTTCAACCTTCCCCGGAGAAGGACCAGAGTGGCAGAAGCTGTGTTTGCTTCAGGGTGAAAGTTATTAATATTCCACTCGCTGTGCTATCTCTGTCATTCATTCCCCTCTGATATGTTCCACAGTCCGTTAAAAACATTACTGAAGTCTTGACATTTATCAAAAACACACTTTTTTTCTTATACAGGCCGCATCTAATGATAAATTAGATAGCATGTAAAAAGATGAACAGAGATAACATGGTAAGGGTAAACATAATCAACAGACGACGACGGTTCGTTTGTTTTTTGTTCTTAACCTTTCCTTTTTTTCTTCAACTCCACCCAGGCATGAATTTGACAAAATGACTGTGTTCAACAGCTGTACTCTTGAATGGGCACAAGTTAATTTTAAAAATGACCACACGGTCCATTGCATTACTATAGTAGCGCTCTTCGAAATAATAAATTATAGCCAGGAGATGCCTAGATTGTATGTGACATCACTCCCATCCCCATTGTTTTCGTCACCGACCTCCTTATAAAATATTGACGGGGATGACGGCTTGAACAAAAAGGGAGAAAGGTGTACACCCTCTCCTAAGGTCATCATTTTACCATTTTTGAGTATTACAAGAAACGACATTACTCTCGTCCATTTAATCACCTTTTATGGACTCATATTTTATCCTTCATTTCTGCCAAAAAATAGAGTAGCAAAAGGGAAAATCGGAGCTTACATTCATATTTTCCTGTTATCCTTTTAAAGCTTCTCCAGCTTTACTTATAAGCTCGTCATAAAAACTATCCCAGCGTCGTTGTTGCTGTCTCTGCCTTTCCATCAGAAGGTAACAGTACCTGTTTGATAAAAACGGATTACAAGTTGTTTCCCCGTTGATGCCAGATTATTTGTCGTCATCGGTGGGTCTTGTCAAAAATTATCGTCTCAGGAACAAAGATAAAACCCATTTTCGACTTGTTTTTCAGTTTAGCTTTCAGGAAAAATGCTTTTTACTACGAGAAACGGTGGAAAATCTGGCATTGGCAAAATGAATGCTTACGTATCTTTATTGCCAAGTATACCCTCTGAGAGTACATTCATGTTAGGCATGGTATGTGAGCAGGAAAACATTTTCTCCCGCATACAATAAATTTAAGCCGTGTGTGCAGCTACCTGGCATGGAGACACTTTGTCGTGATAATGATGTCACTCACGCGAATATTTCATTTTCCTAATTCCAGTAGCTTTCTCCTATGCCTTTTCATATATTGGTTATACCAGGTATGATACCTAGAGGTAAGCTGTCCTACTTGTCGGCAAAGCATGAAATACAAAAAAAGGATTATTTTTTGGATGAGAGAGGAAAGGAGAAAGCACTCCTGCTTTTGTATTTTTCCTGTCCGTGAAGCATCTAAGTGCTTCTGCCCAGACTACGTGGGCTGTGTCCGTGACGCTCGCTCGTGCCCGTATTAACCTTCTTGGAAGAATGATGCTGTCATAAAAAATTCATTTGCCCGTTTATTAGCAATGGCGGACTTTTATGAAACCTTTTTTCATTTTATGCATTAATACGGCGTGTTTTCCTTGTAATTAAATTAATCAAAGATTTCGCATTCCTGCCGTATCGAGGTATTGTACAGTACTACGTGTGGCGACGACATATATAATCTTACTATTATTTTCTCTTTTTGTCCTTTATTACAGTCATTGTGAGTGCCCTCCTTCTGTCCAGCATAACATGGACAGCAGGGGACAGCATTGTTACGTCGTCAACAAGTCAACTTGCTCAGGCGATGGACGATAGCAGCGGGATGCCAGAAGCACTTCCGGTGCCTATGGCCCTCACTCAAGAACAAGAACGGGAGCTCTACAACCTGAGAGTAAGTAGGAAAGAGAGAGTATTTTAGTGGGATTGATAAGGCTTATGCGATTATGTGTAGTTATCATTTAAAAACAGGGAAAACTTCAAGAAAAGTGTGTCACCTATGATGATGGCGTGAGCATTAATCATAATCCATCTTGTAGACTCAGATACAACCCCTCCCGTATAATATGCCAATAAGAAGAGTAGAGATGATTATTATGATAGAGGAAAGAGCGTTCCTCCCTATAACAAGTAAAAGGTCAAACGGTGACATTTTCCGGCTCACATTTCCAAATAACAATACCTAAGTAGACAGCACAATGAAATGCGTAGAAGGGAAAAGATAAAATGTCACCAGCGTAAGGTAGATGATAATGACGAGGAGAAAAGTGTGTCAGCAGAGCCAGCAAAAAAGGAATCCGGCAAAATGTTGTGCTCCACCCATAATAAAGACACTGCAGAAAAAAGGCGGGATAATTTGTAGTAACACGGGTTTTTCATGTTTTTTGCTAGGACGTAAACTCCGAAACTGGGGCAAGGAGAAAACGAGACCTTTCCTCGGATCTTTTGGATGCTGCCGGTTCCATCGGTGTGGGCAGCAGTTATATAAAGTGAGTGTGGAGCAATTTATGTGTCAAAGGGCACGAATGCGCAGATGAAAGGTCATTCTAGAGGGAGTTGTAAATTACATGGCGCTTGTATACTACTGTGTATATATTGCAGAAAGTTTAACAATTTGGTACATGGCGTTCCTCCCAATGTTCGTGACGCCTTTATCGAGCAGGACTTTTCCAACGTATCCGAAGCTGACATTCGTAATCTGAACATCTCCGTTTTGGAATTCATTCCACCCAAGGTGATCTCAAAAATGAACATAACGTACTTGAACCCCTTGGTGGAGCGGTTGCTCCAGGCAAATCGTCCCATGGCCCTGGGAAGGGTGATGCAAGCCATGGGAGACAAAATGGACTCAAATCAGTTGTTGGACAAGGTGAAACAGGCCGGGGGCATGAGTGACGTAAGAAAATGAATGATGAAAGCCTCAACTTACAAAAACTGCATCATGTTTACATTCTTTTCAAGGTAAATTACTTTGATGTTGTTGTTGTTTTTTTTAGCAAAACGAAGAAGCTGCCAGTGTATTACTGTACACGGCTTTGAACCAAGTGGGTGATAAAGGCGGCCTTAACCAGCCCATGATTCGTCGATTGGCTAGTGAAGGTCTGTTGAACTTAGTCCCTGAGGAACAATTGATGCGGGTTACAGATCCAAATGCGGCAAAGCAACTTTTAAATCGGTTGTACTCCAAGGCTACAGGAAACACCAACGAGTTGGATGATGTGGACGATAAAGCCCTTATTTACAAGCTGGTGCAAACCGGATATGGAAATGCAGAAAGTTGGTCAGCGGACACGATTCGTAGTGTGGGTTCAAAAGTGCTGGCATCCATGCCGGCCGACTTTTTAAAACAGTTGAGTCCTGACGCCATAGCCAGCTCTATGAACACGTTGAGGGAAACAAAATTTGAGAATCCCCTTCAAGCGAAAAGTGTGACAGATGTGTTTCTGGAGAAAAATGGGATTAGTAATACTGAAGCTGGCGCGACGGAATCCGCAGGGTTGGGAAGTTTAGCGGGACTGATGGGGGGTTTGGGTCCTTTGGCGGCGTTTGTCAATCCGGGATTATCTAAGGAGCCTTCTATCTTGAACTCTATTATTAACGCTTGCGATAAATTGAACTTGCCCGCCCCACTTAAGGCGGTTACTAATATGATCAAGCAAAAGATTGGAGGGACTGGGAGGAAAATTGAAGATTTGGGGATTAACGACTTGAGAGATATGGGCGTGTCCGTCATTAAAAATGGACCACCGCAACTGCTTAATCAAGCCATGAAGCATAGAGTATTAAATGAGGACGATCTCAATGAAATTGCCACGTCGTCTAACAAGGCAGATTTGCAAAGCAATGGACAAGTAGGCGCCGGTTTGTTTAGCTCGTCTTTTTTCCAGGGAATCATTGCCCAGGTGAGCCAATATGCCATACAGTTCTTTACACGAGATGGGAAAATCAATTTGGGGGGACTGCCTGGTGCGTTCCTGGGAGCTCTAGGAATTAAGGGTCTCAATGATATGAGCAACCGGGATTTAGACGATGCGGTTAACAAGCTGAAAAATAATCCGGATAGCTTGGACGATGCGCAAAAGGCTTTACTTTTGAAAAAGCTAAAAGACGCAGGAATGCTGGACAGTTTGGACCTCCCCCCAGAAATCCGTAATCTCCAGCCGAGAAAGAAAGATGATGGTAGCGGAGAAACAAACATGGACAATTTTCTTGAAGGCTTGCCTTCAGATTCAGAACTACGGCTTATTCACGGGCACGGGAAGAAAATCACTGCCCAAATGTTAGAACGCGACAAGTTTCTGGTTGGAACGCTTACTGTGAAGCAGGTTGAAGAAATAGAGCTTGAGGAAATCCCCGCGGTACTTGCCGTTGTGCGAAAGTCGAAGGATGGGCCCCAACCACAAACGTTGGAAGCCTTGTCCAAACGGTTTGCGCAATATATCCGAGCAAAAAGCGAGGATTTCGATAGTCCAGATAAGAAGTTGTTGAAGTACATTACCGCTGCCGAGGTTAGTAAGCTTCCCGCTACAGTGTTGGCATACTTCATTGATCAACGACAAACAGGCAAATTACCTCCCGCCGTGAGAAAGGAAATTATGATTGCCATGGGCGAGCTAAGCACCAAAGACCATGCAACGATTCCTGGAAAAACGAGAAAGGAAATTATTCTGCAGGGTTTAGATGCATTAGATGCGTTGACAGGGGGCACACCTAAACTTGATGTACCAGAGTTGGCTGCAATTGGAAATGGCGTTGCAGACTTGCCCCCGGAGAAAGTGGAACAGTTGACCCCTGTTGCGTTGGAAACTGCCTTGCAAGTTATTCAAGGGTCCGCTGATGATGACGATGATGGCTTGAGACAAAGGGCTTGTTTAACACCTGATCAACGAAAGGCGTGGAGAAATAAAGTGGTGGCGATTTACGGGTACGCAGAAACTAATAAAAATATTAAAGATGGTAGATACGTTATCAAGCTTTTTATTACTGTTTGTTGCAAAAATTTAATCTACAGAGAGCCCTCAACCTGGGATACAGTTAAAGTGGCGTCATTATGCTGCACTTTGGGAATATTGGACGAGGCTGACCTCCACTCCATAGTTCCCGACGCCTTGGCCACTTGTCGCTGTGCCGCTGACGTTCCTCCTCCTAGTCACTTATCCGAGTTGAAGAAAGCGCTGGACATTAGTTGCAATCATGAATTGAAGGAACAAGATCTCCCTGTCACCCAGGCTAAACGAACTGTAGACAAAGTCAAAAGCGAAATGGCCTTTGATCTGGATGATCTTGAAAGCCAAATCGTTACCAGACGCAAGCGCCATGACCACGAACATCACCATGACGGAACGTTGACTTGTTTTAAAGTAAGACTGACAGGAAGTGCTGCTCACTTTACCAAAGAGCAGTTGGAAACGCTAAAGGAAAGTGAAATTACCAACTGTATTTATGAGTTGGGGGCGGAACCATTGGGAGTAGAAAATGCACGAGTACTCTGGAAGAAACTGTTAACCGCGAAAGATAACAAGGTGACTGCAGATGATGTGCGGTATGCCGGGCACATTCTCAGTGGCATCACCCTTAATGACATAAATGAGCTGGATTTAAAAGATCCCGATATGGTATTGGCATTTGGGAAACCTCTGGGGCTAAGTAAGAATGTGTTGGAGAAATTGGCGACGAAATTCGAACAGGAAATGGAGAAACCTGTGAAGGAATTCACTACTGAGAATTTGGTCGTCGCTGGAAACATTTTGTGTGGATTCTCTGCGGAAAAACTGAATGAAATAAATGGAGAAAGCTTTCGGTGGAGATTTTTTTACTTCATAATTACCGACATCGCTATTTAAAAAAAGTTTTACTAATTGAAAGGCACAATCTAATACATTTTATTCTGTTTCAGGGATGCCCTTCCTGTTCTGAAGAATCTTGATCCTAGTTGCGAGCAAACCCGAATTACCGCTCTTGCCATGGTCACCATCCGTGAAGAAGTATTCGATGATCCCAGCAAGTGGACCGCGGCAGATGTGCGCGGTACTGGCACGATTATCAATGGTTTGTCCGTCCCCTTGGTAAAATCCATCCCTGCAGAGTCCTTCATGGGCATCACCCCCACTGTCGCACAAAGCTTGTCCACGACAGTCCTCAGTGAGTTGAGCACTGAGCAGATCGAGAATATCCCCCGATTTTCAGCGCAGGCCTTGTCAGAGGAGCAAATAGACGCGCTGCCGGAAGAAGCTAGGGACAAACTGAAGTCAGTTGTCAGAGGACCGCTGGTATCTCATGCCGTCAGTAGCCTCAAAACCCACAATAATATTCATATACTCTCGCTTATTGCCCTTTGTATTCCTGTTTTAGTCAAAGTATGTCAAATGTGCAATCTCTAAGTAAACTAATATATAAAATACATTAATTAAAAACTATTATTATTGAGTAATATGTATAATAAAATGTATGGTTGCTTGCAAAAGGAGTGGATGTTTTCTTGTGGAATCCGTCAGTTTAAGATATTCAGGTAAAAAAAATAATAAATAATACTACACACATAGATAATGATAATGACTTTCTTAAGTTAAGATTAATGCCTTCACTGTAAAAATGACGTATATGTATATTGTATTATTCAAGAATGCTTGTAAGTACTACTTACACGTGTGTGTAAATGAATGTGGCAATAAAATCCGAGAAATTGTCGTCTTTAGATAACACTTATTTTCTCAATTTCTTTAACTCATTTTACTTTTAAATGACATCCCATCTTCTCAACCGCGTAACACATACAACCTAAGCTGTCAGGTAGAAGATTATTCGCGCAAATATATATCCCACATTAAACGTAAAAGTAAATGACCGTGATTCCGTACTTTAAAGCTTCCTGACAGTAACATAGTTATTAACTTCTGTACATTTCGATATTGGATTCAACACGTTGTCTGACTGTCTGTGTGTATGTGTGTGTGTAAACACGAAAATCTCCGAAACTACATCGAATTTCGAAATTCTGTTTGCACCAGTCGACAGTACAGACAAGTCTTTAGATTTCTCAGCAAATAAGGGCTCTGCGGGTCATCCCCTGTGGCTGGATTCAAAGATTGAGGTAAGTTACCTTAAGAGTTACCCCTGTGGCTGGATTCAAAGATTAAGTTAAGTTATCCTTAAGAGTTACCCCTGCACCGGAGCAAGGGCAAAATAGAGGCATATGTACGGTTTTAACCATTAACACTGTAGTTTGAATCCAGCCAGTGGGGAGTAACGACAGGGGTATGTATGTATGTAATTTAGGGTAGAGCTGGCATTGCGCACTGCTCTGCTGTGGAATCCTAAAAGGATTATTA